>JAHHFK020006026.1:0-27346 GCA_024533555.2 Aedes koreicus
AATCCACACGCAAGAATGTCTGCAAAAACACATTTTACCGTTCATACGACAACACAAGGTTATGTTTTGGCTCGATGTAGCAGCCCTCACTACTTCAAACCAGTGCTAGAGCAATACACAGCTAATGATGTTGATCATCCCGAAAGAGTTCAAACCCGATTCGACCGGCCTTGAATTCCGTCTGAATGAAATACATAAACAAAACCTCCAAAAAAGTGGTAAGTGAAGAATGCACGACAAATGCGAATACAGTCAACTGTAGTGACATGTTTTAGCAACTATCGAAAGTCAAGTGTGTCAGTGCTTTGAAAAGGAATACAGTGACCATTCGCTAATTGCAATTTCGTTAATTGTAACGTCTCTTAGTTGCTAGTTCACTTATTGCAACGTGTTGCAATTAAAAAGCAATTAATTGTCAAATGCAAATGTCAAGCAGTAATCTGTCATTTGACAACTGTCAAATGTTGCAATGAGCGAATGCCATTCGTTCATTTCAATGTAAACATGTTGCAATGAATGAATGGTCACTGTATAATTAATTTATCCCTATGGGTTTATTGAAAATCTTATTGAAACCCTTGAATGCATGCCATGTCTAAGCATCTGTAAAATATTTTTTTCCTTAGTTCTAATTATATAGAGTATATAAATATTGAATATTGGATGCGACAAAATTACAATCAATCTTAAGTTTTCAGTTTTTTCAACGAAATGACATCGTTAGTAAATTATTGAACTACCCTCGAATGTTGGCTAAATTATGCTACGTTCTATTTTGAAGTGTTCTACATTTGAAATTAAACATTTGTTATTAAACATGATCAATTTGTTCGATCCAAAACTGATGCACCCTAAGCGCCCCGGTACACCCTACCCAAAAACCAGTAAACATAAATTTACGTTTTTTTAAATGCTGAGCCAAGGTCATAAATTTTTGTTTCACGGTTGGAATCCAGATAAACTAAAACTCATTGTCCAGCGTGATATTTACTATGCACAGTTGTTTAACAACAATGTCCAATGATTTGCTGAGCTCGGTAATCTAATGGACACGGCCTATTGAGTTTCGATACTATGGTTCATGCAAGCTTGAAGCCGCAATTTTGTTTTTGCCTAGCAAAAAGAGGTCAATCGTGTTTATCCGATCCATTCCACCAAGTGCCTGTCATGTCGATAGTTCTTCATTCACAAGCAATTAACCACCTCTATACATTCATATTCTTTTCAGATTTGCATGTTTCCACTTATTCACAATATCACTACGATTTAAGTCTAACGCCCCTCCCGGCGTCTTGGTGCACCGCTATGCACTTTCACTTTCTGGCCAGTATTTGATTCGTCACATTTTGGCTGGTTGTAGCATTTCTGCTATATTTAGAACACACTGAACGGATAAGTATTAATTGGCAAACGCTGACTTAACCAGAGACAGTTTCGTAACATTACCTTTATTCTGATTTTATCGTCAAATTTGCCAGGTAACTATTTGATGATTAGGCTGGATATGTGGATCGTATTTTTGTTTAATTCGATGAAACAATTGCGATCGATGAACCAATCTGGAAGTAACTTTACCACGGTTTGATTGAAGAAGCTAAAGAATGATCGACCGGATTTGAGTTTCAACAGAGCAGAAGAACACTTAAACGTGCCGTACCATACGCGTGCCGCGTCGAGACTGAGGTAGGTATGTTCAATGCGCGCTTCTTGGAGGCGTCGCGATTTGTTCTGTCTATTCCAATCGAACCGCGTGTACAAATTCATTAGCACATGAGTTTGTGTTTGTCGGTGCTAGCTGGCATGGTGTGTAAGTAGGTAAGTTACTTCGGATTTGAGCAATATTTCTCTTTTCTAGCTACTTTGCGGTCCGTCAGTAGCTAAGCGACAGAAGTGTATACGATTCAAAAATGCATGTATGTTTATTGCAGAGGTCTGAAGAAAAAAAAAACCGGTATGCTGTAGTTCGTTAGATAAGTAGCGTACCTTCTTATGCAATTTTTAAATTTGCTAGATCTGAGACTAGTGTCGCAAGAGATGAATGGTAAAGCTTTTGGCACTTTGAGCTTCAGAGCTGGTGACGGCATTAGCGATTATTTGAGGGTTATTTGTTGTCCAATTAGCGCGGTACGTTCAATGCCCCCAATTGTAATAAAAGTCTTAGAATAGTTCGTCAATGATTAATGGAAATCTATTTGTTCTAGATAGCAAAAGGCAATAGATTACTGTACGGTTAGCAGAACGATACTTTCTTATAAAGAAAGTCTTGATCATTTCAGTCTATTAATTTTCGTAGACATTTATGAATATCGAATCTACTATGTCTTGCTGCCATGCTAATAAAATGACTTATTACTTCACAAAATCTTTGAAACAACAGTGATACAATTATTGCGTAGGGGAGGAGATGGTAAGACAGGCACTTTATGGAAAAATCAAAATGTTAGGAAAAATGCACATTTTCTTGATATTCTATGCATTGCCGATCTGTCTTGTATATGATACAAACATGTTGATTTTCACTAATTTTCGAACGGCCCACTTGAATGATTAGATGGCTAATACTAGGATCAGGCGGCAATTTATTTAAAAATATTGATATTTTAAACGAAACAGCTATAAATCCATATACTTACAGTTTCCTTGAGGAACTTACTTACTTTACCAATGGCCTCTGCTGTACAAAGAAGTTGCCACCATCCTATTCGGTCTATGGCTACACTCCATCAGCATTGCAATCAGCGAAGGTCGTCTTCTACTTGATCGATTCACCTTGTTCGTTGCGAGGCCTCTTGTGCCCATCGGTTCGTTTTCGAGAATCATTTTAACTGGACTGTCGTTCAACTTACAACATGCCCAGCCCATCGTAGTCGACTGATTTTAGTGGCGTGTACGATGGGAGGCTCTCCCAGCAACTGGTGCAATTCGTGGTTCATTAGCTTCCTCCACGTTCCGTCTTCCATCTGCACTCGTAAATCGTACGCAGTACCTTCCGTTCAAAGATACCAAGGGCGCGTTGGTCGTCAACTAGCGATGTCCATGTTTCGTGGCCATAGAGTTCTATCGATTTAATTAATGCCTTGTAGATGGCCAAATTTGTAGTTCGGTGAACTTTGTTCAATTTAAGCGTCCTAAATAGGCACGATTGCCAGCCATAATGCGCCTTTGTATTTCTCTGCTGGTGTCGTTATTGGCAATCACTAATGAGCCCAGATACACGAATTCGTTTACTACCTCGATTTCATCACCACATCTGAACATTGTCTTCACGTGAGCCACTTCCTTTCCTGTATTTTGGGCTCAACGCATTAATCAGAAGCCCAATCCTACCAGCTTCAGCCTCAAGTCTGATGTACGTTTTCGCCGTCGTCTTAAAGTTACGTGCTATGATATCAACATCGTCGGCGTAGCCAAAAAGTTGGACAGACTTCCTGAAGATAGTGCCACTCGTGTCTATCCTAGCTCTCCGAATCACACCCTCCAATGCAATGTTAAAAAGCAAACATGACAATTCATCCCCTAGCCGTAACCCTTTTCTAGATTTTAAGGAACTCGAGGGTGTCCCTGAGACTCCGATGACACACACCACTCGATCCATCGTTGCTTTGACCAACCGCGTCAGTTCTTTTTTTTTTTTTTCTGGAAATTCATATTCGTGCATGATCTGCCATAGTTGGTCTCGATCGATTGTATCGTAAGCTGATTTGAAATCGATGAATAGATATGTGGGCACGTTACTAGGTTGACTGAAAAGTCCCTTTAATATCAAACACGAAAACATTTTTATTCCTAAATTCGGTTTTATTTCTCAACATACTCTCCTTTTAGGTCGATATAGCAAGTCCACCGATTTTTTAATTTTTTGTCCCATCCGAATAGTACTCCTTCGGAAGTCCTTCAAAATAGCTTTTGCTTGAGCAATTGAGGATGAATGAGCAGGCGCATTGTTGTGATGATAGAGCACACTTTTCTCTGCAAATGCGGCCGTTTTTTCTGGACTTCATCCTTCAAACGATCCAATAACGCTGCATAGTATGCGCCTGTTATGGTTTTACCTTTTTCAAGATAGTCGATGAATATTACACCTTGCGCATCCCAAAACACTGAGGCCATAACCTTTCCCGCCGATTGTTGCGTTTTCGGGCGGTTCGGAGCACTCTCGCCCGGTGAAAGCCACTGGTTTGTCTGCTGCGATGACTCCGGTGTGTAGTAATGGATCCAAGTTTCAGCCATGGTTATGAATCGGCGCACAAACTCCTTCGGATTGCGTGTAAACTTGCTCAAATTCTCCTGAGAGGTTGTAACACGAATGCGTTTTTGATCCATTGTAAGCAAACGCGGCACCCATTGCGCGCAGAGCTTCTTCATACACAAAACGGAATGCATGATGTTGCCAGCTAGCTCTCTCAATTTCACTTTTGGATCCTCCAATACTATATCATGGATTTTATCGACGTTCTCTGTTGTAGTGACCTCATTTGGGCGTCCAGAACGCGGTGCGTCAACGGTGCTCGTACGGCCACAACGAAAATCATCAATCCACTTATGAATCGTTTGAATCGACGGAGCAGAGTCTGGAAAATGATTATCCAGCTTGGCTTTGCTTTCGACAGCCGTTTTCTTGCGTAGAAAATAGTATATGATCAAAACTCGAAACTCGGATTTTTCCATTTTAATAAAAAAACTTGCTGATCGGTCTCTTCTCACTGTTGTCACTAATGAATGCGTGGACAGAAATGGCTAAAATGTTGACAGCCGTCATTCAAGGAGTGAAGCTCATAGAAAGTGGTTCACATTGGCGATTACCAACGCCATCTGTAGGAAATTAAAGGGACTTCTCTGGCAGCCTAGTATATTTGAGAAATTTCTGCAGCACTTGCCGAATCGTGAAAATCTGGTCCGTTGTAGCGCGTGCACCCATGAATTCCGCTTGGTGTTGTCCCAAGAAATTCTTCAGCAATTGGTAACAGGCAGTGGCATAACATTCGGGAGAGCAACTTCTAGGCGGCGCTCAATAGTGTGATTGCACGATAGTTGCAGCAATCCAGATTGTCACCCTTTTTATAAATGGGACACACGATACCTTCCACCCAATCCTTCGGTAAACACTCTTCCTCCCAAATCTTGGGAACTACCCAGTGCCAATGCTTCACCACCGTATTTTAATAGCTTAAAAAATTAAACGAAATGTATTTCATTTGAAAGGTGGAACATTAACGCCAAATCTCTGTTGCAAACCTAATTCATTACATTTGTTTAAACTAACTAAAGAGTGCTTAAAAGGAAAACATGTCTAACCGTTCAAAGTTATTGGTCTAAAATGACAGCATATATGCGCCAAAGTTTGTTTTTTTTTTCAGGAGGGATGGAAAATCTGCAAACAGACTCCTGAAGAACTCAGGGTGTGGGGATGAGGGCGTCAACTCCTCGACCCACTAAAACCCACACGTGCCTCGAGGCCCGGCCCTCCCCGGAACCACCTTTCTGTATTACTTCAGGCAGGGGGCTAGTGAGCAGTACGCACCCACTATGTCTAACTACATAGGCCTTTAGTAGTTAGCTTCGTCGAAGTCACGCTGATTCGATCGAGATGCTCCTGGATCCAAGCAGGGTTTGGGACGTCTGGTGGTCCATCCAGATCGTCCGCAGTTTCCCTACCCGACCACTTACGGTACCTGCCGAACCTCGCGTCGTATGGTCCCTCCTCCGATCGAGAAAGCCAGGGCCTAAACCGGAGTTGAAACGTCTGGGAATGCGGCACTACCCCAGATCGTCCCTGTTCCCCATGTCACGACTGCTTACGGCTTCCTGCCGGATTCCGTGCCGTAAGGCGCTTCCTACGATGTAATTCGTTTAGTCTTTAAGGGGAGCTTAACGTTTCCAGCGTGCACCGCGGGGAGGAGAACTACTTTCACACCCCACTCACACTGCGCCACACTCTGATTGATTCACACTGCCACAGTTAAGCACGGAAGGTCTCCTATGCCGCAGTGAACGATATATAAGGGGTACACCGTAGAGTTTCGCTCCAGTTGTTCGACGGTATTGAAGATGTTCGGATCAGCCGGCTTCGGATTGATAGCTGGCGGTGACAAGCACTCTGGAGGGTGCACTGGCTAGCAGCCGTTGGCCATATTGGCGTTAGTGCAGTACTATGACACTTCCGCAGTCGTTAATTTATAGCTCTTCCGATACCTAAACCATCATCAATGCATGAATTTGTATTTTGCTGGGCAAGTACAGAGACACTTCTCCGGGCAGCCACCACCTACCGTTACACTCTGCATGGCTCTCGAGGAAGTTCAGATAATTATTGTCTTATGCTTTGGAATCAAAATCCAAGGCATTTGTGGACTTACTGCAGCGCTCTAAAGTTGCTGACTGCTGCTACAAGTTAGTAGAATGTTATCTTCTTCTTAAATCCGATTTTATTCTCGGATTTGCTTCTTTGTTTTTCTGCATATTTTGGTGGTTTTATTTTACATGTTGAATGCTTTGCATTCATGGTAAGTTTTTTAATGCCTCAACCTACACTAACTACTATTACTTCTTAACCTAACCGTATTGGTTTCATATTTGAGATTTTTTATGGACTTTTCTTTTGTCTGTACTTGATGTTTTTCACTTTTTAAAATTTCACCTATTTCGTGAATAATTGTGAATTTTCGAATGTGACCTTCAATTTTTCTAAACAATATTAACTAACTATGATTGTTTCGCAGTTTCTAGATGCAACGTTCACGCTTACTGTCCATATCTCAACTCTCTTTGGATATTTTGTGGCACTGAAAAGGGCCGTTTGTCTGTTATCTGAGTTGAGAAGATTTGAATTTAACCTCCGAAACCATACAGCGTGAGCAGCTGTCGCACTAATGAAAACTAATGATTCTATTTCCACGCTGGTGTTTGGCGCAACAACTGAGGGTCGTCCCCTTTTGTAAAATTTGTTTCGCATTGCCATCGTTGCTACCCTCTTCTTTTCATGCACCGATACCCGATGCCGGTATACAATAGAGGCCTGGCATGGTGAGCAGCTATCAGTGATACATATCAGGTCTCAGATGTGCATCTTCTACTACCTATCAACATATCTAGCCGTGGCAAAGGAGAAAAGGTTAAGGGAAAGTTCTGCTCGAATCGCGCTGGATTGCAGTTCCCAGTCGGTCACATTCACCGTTTGCTCCGGAAGGGCAAGTACGCTGAGCGCGTTGTTGCCGGCGCTCCCGTCTACCTCACTGCGGTGATGGAATACCTAGTCGCTGAAGTCCACGAGTTGGCGGGCAACGCTGCTCGTGATAACAAGAAGACTAGAATCAGCCCACGTCACCTGCAGCTGGCCATCCTCACCCACGAGGAGCTGAATAAATTTCCCTCCGGTGTGACTATTGCAACAGTGTGGTGTCCTGCCAAACATCCAGGCCACCCTGCTGCCCAAAAAGACCGAGAAAAAGCCCAAATTCAAACGCGAACCATGTTCTCCCTCTCAATAGCTACAACCCGTCCTTTTCAGGACGATCAAATCAATTTGCCCAACTAAAGAGTTTGTTCGATTGAAATAGGCTGCCCTCCCATTCCAACAGCTCAGTGATCATCATGACGAGATGTTCAGCGTTATCGATAATTTCAGGGATATTTGTGCAGCTAAGATATCAGTAATCGACACTGAAGTTCTGCTGGTTGCGGTGTACATTTCACCAGGAACAACTAGGAAGAATTTGAAGTTATTCTTGACTCGCAAGTTGTTCAGGTATGGTGCGCATGATACGCCAATTGTGCTGACTGGAGACATTAATATTGATGTTTCCTAATCTAATCTAATCTAATCTAATACAAACGCAGCCAGTACGAGAAAGCATCCCGAAAATAATTGGGCTCAATTATTTTTTTTGTCACTATTGATGATTGCAGCACATCATAGACATGATACAAGCGTCAAAGTGGACAGGCCTACTGCGTTGCATTAACCGCAAAAGATGATTCTGCAAAATGAGTTGGATTCAAATGAATAGATTTGAACCACAACGCATTTTGTGAACCTACAGGGGAGGAAGGATGCGTAGATATATCGTACCATACGCTCCGAGGTAAGAATAATAAAATAATATTTAAATAAATGATGAAAATCCGAGTAATGAAAAAACAGGTAATGATAATGATGAAAATGTAAAATTAGTATGCAATTTCATATAGAATAGTATGTAAAATATAGTGAAAGGATATTATAATATGAAACCATAATATGGCATATAAAGAATATTATATTTAAAACTGCGAGGTGCTCTTCCATTTCCTTACCGTTTTAGTCATTTTAAGTGGATCTCACAAGCTCTACACTGTTTTTAATTTTATTATGAATAACTTACCTAAATAACTATTTAATAATAATAATGTGAGAACGACAGCTAAATAGTTGAACTTAGCTAAAATTGAAAAAGGTTACTTAGCTAACTTAGCTGATCAACCTCTCATGGAAAGACTTCAGCCGTTGCAGTAAGATTAGTATTTGTATTCACAATAATAGTCAGAGAACACAACATATGTCTGTACAAAATATATCCGACATCCACTGGTTGATCACTGAAATCATGAATTAGGTACGTATCAACATTTCAACAGTCCCTGAAAAAGCTAAAAACAGAGCAGATCACTCCAATCATCATAACTAAAATTCCAATAAAAATATACGCCATGTTTATGAAAAGGAACAGATCATTCTACAAGATACGATTTCCAAAGTCTTTCTTATACCTAAATGTAACCTATAAAAGAAACCATTTGTATGATGGAAGAGTCCAGTTTGATGTGTTCTGAACCAATTGGAATATCTAACACAATGCCACTAAACAATCATACTGAAATACAATCCAGTCCATCACGGAAACAGCAGTTGAACTTAAGAAGTGCTACTTCAATGTAAACTACTAATGAAATGATAATGAAAAATATATGATGTGATTTCCAGGTACATATACGATCGTCTGTCGCACGTCCTCATCCCACTACAGTCAACCCGACAATATGACCATTGCCATATTTCAGCTGGCAGTCATTTGTGATCACACGACTTGTGGAGGCACCATATAAGAACCTGCAAGGACCTCCCTCTCTCCAGGCTGTCAACTCACCATTTGAAGTTCCACCGGAAATGCTATACAATCTCCAGAAAAAGTGGAACCACTCAATTTTTGAATACTTCCACTCTCCATAAAAATCAATCAAAACCTTCGTAGTAGATATTGAGCGATTAAATATCCCTGCGCTCTTTGGTACACAACTATAAAACTATGCTGTCCGTAGCTTTTGCGGTATATATATGCCTTGTCAAAAAAATAAATAAATAAATGAATAAATACAAAAGTACTACTGGTTAACAAACCCACTAAACATAAATAAACACAAACTTTCCTTTGTGTGACAAATACTGCCGAACAAAAACAAGAACCACTGTCATGTTTCTTAAGAATTTCATGGAGAAAACCCCGCGCTCAGAATAGGTTCTCGAAAGGCGGAACTATTAAGCAAGGTTTCCACCTGACCGCACATTGCCCGCAACTTGCCCCCTTCGCGTTGGTGTACAACAATCGAGTAGACTATCTGGCCTTTTCACTCCAACGCAAAAACGGATACTGCACGGTCTAGCGATAAACCTACTCCAGCCCAGCTTAGATTGTCTCAATACGTGTGTATATACGAACGAGACAGAAAACATGGAAAATAACCCGGCGTGCTGTTCCCCCTTACAGAAAAAGGTGAAATAAAATCGTCTCTAACGATACGAAGCTAGAGCTTTGGAAGTTTGATTGGGAATGTTTCATGTAACGCCAAAATAAGATCGTATGGCGTAACCTACAATGCAGAAAGGGACACGGTGCATCTTTTTTCTTGCATCCAACATCCTCCCTACTTTGCCCAATAATGCCATCAGAACACCCTGCCTGGTTGTACTTATCTGTTCAATGTCCACTATTCAGTACTGTCCTTGTCCTTTCACGCGCATTCCAGAAGTCAACGAAACCAGATTCAATCTGTTTGCCTTTGGTCAGGCGTTTCAACGCATGCACTCGCTGGCCCAGCCTTCCGTCTTTGAAGGAAGAAACCGCTGCTATACCGGGTGCTTGCCGGCCAGCAGCAGCGCTCGCTTCACGCTCCTCTCCCGAAGGTGGCATCTGTTTTGGTGATACTGCTGCTGTTTTCACTACCGTAGGATTCTTGGGCTCCAAATGCAAACATATAACCCGATCAATTGATGAAAATGGATTCCGGCCAGTGACTTTGCCAAAACTTTTAAGCACGGAGACATTAGTTTTGATGTTTTCAAACATAAAAACATTGATTTTCGGAATTTTAAGCAAAGCCACTTTAAATTTACTTAAACTAACCTTCGGAATGAAGCAACCACACTTGATGGTTCTTACATGTATTAAACTTTTGTTAAAAATATACGCGTAGAGTGCAGACGATATTGTTCATATTTTTTTTTTCATATAATAGACCTGTGTTGTTTGTAATCGCTATCGACGCGAGATTATATTTTCTCATGTAAGTACACTAAGCTCCACCAATGACAACTGCTCGTAATTCATTTCGGTCTGTCAATTCATTCTTTGTTTACAAACCATTTGAAATTGTCGTGTCAGTCTATTTTTTTACCAATGGAAAACAGCGATTTTCCTGTAGCCAACATCTCTAACGACCAAACGTCAAAAGATGCATTGTTTGTAAACAATGCTGGCGTTCCTACCCGTAGTAACAAACGTCAGACGGGCCTTATTCAAATAAGGCCCGTGATATGTTGCATACTGTCAAACGCTAGCAAATAGGATAGGGTCCCTGAAAAAATACCGAATATCGTGCAGTGATTAAGGTGAATTGCTGCTCCGTGTATTTTTTCCTATCTTTTATCACTCTCTCGCAAATTTACCTCTCTTTCAAATTGATAAATCTCGATTGTTAGTGAATGAACATCGAATCGAACTACATCCGATTACTCACAGCAAGTAAGCATACTAACTAATGTGATCCAATATCCAATATCTAGTAAAGATTCTGAGTTATATCAATTCTAAATTTTGAGGTAATGGTTGCCGTCTAGAATGCTTCAGCGTAAGTCCTTAAATCCTTTGTTTTTTGAACGTTTATCGGTTACTGAGATCCATGTAAAGATGGTGAATGTATTAAAAGAGTCTTCTTCTTCATTTTCAACCGTTCATGGATGGGTTTTGGAGCTTAAGCGTGGCCGTACAAGCATTGAAGACGATCCACGCTCAGGACGTCCAAAAAGTGCTTCAACACCAGAAATCATAGCGTAAATACAGGATATGGTTTTGGAAGATCATCGATCGACTGTGGGTGTGATAGCTGACTTCATAGGCATGGATCAACATGGCTTATTTTGGCTGAAGTTTTGGGTTTCAAAAAACTATGTGCACAATGGGTGCCGCATATGCTAACAATGCAACAAAAACACATTCGAATGCGACTTTCTGAGCAACAGTTGAAGCAATTTCGAAAGGATAAAAAGGATTTTCGGCGTCGGTTCATCACTATGGATGAGACTTGGGTCAACAACCATGATCCTGAATCAAAACAAGAGGCTAAGAAGTGGTGTGAACCGAGCACTACGGATCCAAAGCGATTTCGTGTCCAGAAATCGGCCAAGAAGGTGTTAGCGTTAGTGTTTTGGGATGTAAAAGGAATTTTATTGATAGATTATCTCCAAACTGGTAAGAAAATCAACTCTGATTATTATTGTGACCTTTTGGACCAGTTCAAAAAAATTTGAAAAAAGACCACCCAAGTAACATTACCAAAACCATCCAGCTTTATTAAGTTTTATTAAGGTTTTATCAAAGCCACTAGAAATCAATTTGGTTTTATTATGACACCAAGAGATGCCAATAGGTTTCATATGTTAGTCAGATTTATGAGAACCTACACAGCTTGTTTAAAACGATCTTAAAACCTCGTTTTCTCAAATTCCTTTTACTCCTATCAAAGGTTTTATTTCGACTTTATGAACTCATAATATGCTGTTTTGAAATGCCGTTTTAGGACTAATTCATATTATCTTATTATGGTCAGTTGAAAAAGCATTTTAAAACCATTTTGCCTCCAGTAAATGCATGAGGCGGCAAATTGGCATTGAGGAAAGCCACCAAAGAACCAAATAGTTTTAAAATAGTCATTGCGAAGATAACTTGGCTTTATGGCAGAATTGTGATTTTTTTTTCCAATCGCCATATTGATATATTAGAAATAATAGAAATGTGGAGAAATAAATGCACCAAATTTTAAATGTAATGCAAATGAACTGTATATCGGAGACAATTTTCTACATTCTTTTAGGTAACTTGATTGAATTTCATGAATTTTCAAGAAATTCATGTTTAATTTATCGAATATATTTGTTTTTATTTTGTGTTTGTTGTTGTAAACGCGCATAATTTCCGAGACGCATTAATTTTCGTCTCTTATCGTGCCAATATTCACCATAAAATTTAATGCATATCTGATTTGGAGCATGCTACGCTGTAAAAAACTGAATTTGTTTTGGATATTTTGCAATGACACAAAATTTCCCGCAGACTTTTTTTCTCAGCTATTATTTACTGCTAAATGAATCAGAAGAGCAGAGAATCGAACAAAGCAGAACAACAAAAACCAACCACGATATCACAGTTAAGTTTGACAGCTGTGGCCATTTGGCCGCATGCTGGTTTTCAATGTAGCCAATAGGTTTTATGAAGGTTCTCAAGTGGTCATAGTATCTATCACTAGAATATTTTCAAAATCTTTATGGTCTTATAAAGGTTTTATTAAATTGTTTTCACAACCGTCTATAGAGTGGGCCACTTTGTACAAATTTTAGCTTCAAAGAAGCATAGAAGAGGTGTTGGTAGACAAAACAGTTTTGAATGTAGTTTTATCAACACAGCCGGGAGGAATGCTATACGGCTAGAATAAAACTTAAATTGTTTCTTGGGCAGGCTCGCAGAAGAAAAAAATCATTTTTCATCAAAACATCAAGACAATCAAGGCAATGCTCACACAGCTCAAAAAACCATCGCGAAAATCAGCGAATTGGGGTACGAACTGTTGCAGCATCCACCCTATTCGCCAGATTTAGCTCTCTCTGACTTTTGGCTGTTCTCACACCCCAAAAAATTCCTTCGTGGAAAGCATTTTTCATCAAACGAAGAGGTTATAGCCGTCGTAGAGGAGTATTTTGTAGGCCTTCCAGAAAGTCACTTCCGTAATGGGACAACAAATTTGGAAGATCTGTGGACCAAGTGTATTGATCTTATGGGAGACTAAAGGTTGTACGGAATCAAATTGCACCACTTTTAAATGGGTGTAACTTTTTACCAGTTGGGTATTTTCTATTGAAATTTTGGGTGGAATTAGTTCAGTGTGTATTTGTTTACGCTGTGTAAGTTTCACTAGCAGATGTGCAATCGTTGCTAAGATGGAGTCGGAAGAACAGCAGCGGCGTAAGGAAATTTTGCGCACGTACCTCGAAAATCCGGATCTTTCTCATCGTGCCATCAGCAGGAAGCTGGAAATGGTACATTCTACGGTGTCTCGTGTTTTAAATCGGTACCACGAACGTTTGACCATCGATCGGAAAGAAAAAAGTGGCAAAAATGGACCTCCGTATAGTGTTAAGGATCACAAGCGTATAGTGTTAAGGATCATCAAGCTTCAAGAGGAATCCCAACAGTTCAGTTCGAGATGTGGCGAAGAAACTGAATCTAACCAAAACTCTCGTGCAAGATGCGAAAAAACGTGAAGGACTACACACGTACAAAGTCCAAAAGGCGCCTAATTGCGATGAACGGCAGAATACGGTAGGTTAAACCCTTGCACGGAAGCTCTACACCCAGTTGTTGACGAAACCACATTGCCTCGTTATGGATGATGAGACGTATGTAAAAGCAGACTTCCGGCAGCTTCCGGGGCTCCAGTTTTTCACTGCTCATCATAAATTCGATGTCCCTGAGGACGTTAGAAAGCAGAAAATGTCAAAGTTTGCCAAAAAATATATGATTTGGCAAGCAATTTGCTCGTGTGGAAAGTGGAGCACCCCATTCGTGACAACTGGAACGGTCAATGGGCAGGTGTACCGAAAGGAATGCCTCCAACAGCGTCTACTTACTCTACTGAGGTCACACGATGATCCTACGATTTTCTGGCCGGATTTAGCCTCGTGCCATTACTCGAAAGAGGTTCTGGAGTGGTACAAGGCTAAGGAGGTCAATTTCGTGCCGAAGCATCTCAACCCCCCGAACGCACCGGAACTGCGGCCAATTGAAAAGTACTGGGCCATCATGAAGCAGGCACTTTGGAAGCATCCTAAGGAAGTGAAATCGGAGGAAGATATGAAGAAAAAATGGACTGCAAAAAAAAAGTTGGTCCAAATGTTGTACAGGACCTTATGAGTAGTGTAAAGAAGAAGGTTCGTGCATTTGGATATGGAGTTGAAATTTAATAACCCAAATATGAGAAAATATTCATAACATGTTTTATTTTACTCTCTGAAAGTTTGAAAATGATTGGTTGAACGGGTGAATTTTGCCGAATATTTGTGTGTGTCACAATTTGATTCCGTACACCCTTTATACTGAGCAATAAAAGTGATTTCCCAAAGAAAAAAAAAATGCATTTTCATTTCCGTCTTCAAAACTTTTTGACTAACCTAGTAAAAGCGAGATATTGTTGTTCCATTGCTCTAGGTCTAGTTTTAGATTAGAAAAGTCCTTTTTAGAGAAATCCTCAAAATAATGACTTTTACTTATTATAAATGTCCGTATGAAAAGGTAGATACATCCAACAGTCAGCTGTACAACATTCCATTTTGTGTAAAATCCATTCTAAGAGCACATGTGCGAGTAGTGCTTGATAGGCTGGAAACTGGCTCAAAAGCGCTACATGATGTTTACAAACAAAACCAATTATCGTTGCACGCATGGCTTTCAATGTTTATAAATGGAACCACTTTGTCTACGAGAGATAGGTGTGAGTTGTTCTTGTTGTAAAGTAAATTCATAAAGAAAATAATGAGCAATCTTCCGTGCAACACAAAAGCCTACCGTCATCTGAAGAACTAAGGAAATCCAATGTGGTGTCATAGCGTGAGAACGCGATCAAAACCAGTAAAAAACCAGATATTATTTTAAAAAGTATCTCAAAAGTTTGTGAATCAATACCATAAATGAAACGTATGGAAAGGTTCATAATTGCATTAGTGAAATCAGCGTATTTGTGTTTGAGTTTTATTTTTATTGGCATGATCAATTATCGTAGTATGTCAGTAGCATACGGTTTGAATCAAACATAAACAACACAGAAGACAAACCTGCCCTCAAAGAGTATATTAACACTCTATGGCTATGTCGCAAGGCACTTAGGGTTTTAATTACTTAAACATAATCTGGCATTGCTTTCTCATTCAAGCAGCATGAGGCACATCGTATCTATGTATCGTATTTATGTACCTACAATATCTTACACAACATTACCCATATGTGTCATATAAACCTAAAAAAGCCCGACTAAACATATTTTGGCTAAGCGTAGCAGAACATTGTCGAGCTACCAAAATGCAATGAGGTTTTCGAGACAACATCCTTAAAAAGTGCTTGCATTAAATTGCCTCGAAATTTTATCAGTATCAATATACGAACTGTCAGAAAACAGACACATTCCATTGTACGACACCTAGAATACATTTCCTAATGCACGAGTGTATTTCCCAAAGAACATTCCATCGCGATTGTCGCAACCGAAGCATAAGGTGCACAGATCACCAACATGATACTTTTTGAATTGTCGCTGTGAAGATGAAACTGGTTTTCAAAAACGAGTCTTCTGCAGCAGCAACTATCCAAGTTGACAAGAACAAGTTTACGCTCCAGCACATTTTCTGAAGGTCAGTGATAAGATTTTCGGGTGCATGCAGGGTAGGTATGACGAATCTAGAATCTTTTCTTTTGTTTTGCAAATTTAAGAATTTCTGCTTTCGGGGCCTCCTGGTTGCCGAAGGTTAGTGATACCCATCGTGATCCAATCTTTTGCCATTGGATGAAGTATCTTTGCTGCAGTGGTGTACCTTTTATTGATAAGTAATTCGTGTTTTTTTCCTGAACAACATGATGAACGTGTTTTGCAATTTAGAGTAGTAGAGCTACCTATCTCGGAAGGATAACATTACCATACTATCTAAAAGCATCCATCTGTTTTAGCGTTTTCTCTGCACAGCTGTTAGACCGAACACATTGATTTCAAAAGAAAAACAAATAGTGTGCATAGTTTACGTTAAAAAGTTCTTGTCGTGTTCAGCAATCTATAATACGAGGTATGATAATGTCTATATTTTCAATTCGTCAATTGTTCTGGCACTATTTTTTTTTATTTTTTATTGATAGGATAACGAAACTGTAGTTTGTTTGTATTTTATAATGAGCCATAGCTGAGCAAATTTTTTTGTTTGGTTCCAAATATTCAAAATTCTTTCATGATTTTTTGCAGACAACATCTATTATTTTATAAGTGAAATAAATGACTCTCAGAAGTCCTAATAACTTTCAAAGAAGGTAAGTTTATTTGAATACTGTTATAAGAGTTTTAAGAGATCCAGTCCATATTGTCGAGATAGGTACACGTAGTGCAGAAAGATAATAACTAAACTGTGTGTTCAACATTCAGGTTGGTTTTCCAAATAATAAGGAAAAAAAATAATCAATCTTTCAAACATAAAATAAACCCAATCTTACAAACATGTTTTTTTAAAATAAATCATTCATTTGTACAGGCTCAATCGAACCAACTTTACAGAGCCCAGTTTTCATATTTATATACATCAGCTATCTTAAAACTAAAGTTAGAAGGTTAGAACCGATTCCTCGCGGCCGTCTCGAGGTTAATAGGAATAACAATTTTTAGGATGGGAAGAAGGGCGGGACTTTTAAGTATAGTTTACATAACACATTTATTTTAAATTCTTAATTGCCAAAAAACTTATAACTATACAACTTTTGGTTTTCTATTGACTTGAACATTTTTGAGAAAGAAAAAAAACTTACAAACACAGATAAAAAAAAACTAAAAGTATACATACATGTTAAACTAACTACAGTCTAAGGCTAATGTTAGTCAAAAACACATAAATTAGTTTCATAAACTCCAGATCACGTACAGCCAAGATATCTCGAACCGGTACATTGGGTTGTCTACCTCGAGCCCTAAGGGAATCATAAAGCTCAGATCTGACTCCACGATGCTCGGCACATGACCAAATAATGTGATCTGCGTCCTGGTAACCTTGTCCACATTCACAGAGATTGCTGTCGCTCAGCCCAACACGGTACTACAAACATGTATTGTAGCTGATTATCTTTGGCTTTCAGTATTTTTAATAAAGGAAACATGCTACACATGAAACAATTAACACGATTAAAAATAGAACCACCAACACAAGAAACATCAACCCAGACACCACCTCTCAAAATTTAAGGTCTGTATCCGCAATAATCCGGACACCTCAAAACATGAATAAAACATAAATTTCGCATTCTATTTCCGTCGTAGTTGTTTATTTCAGATTCATCGGATGTGTTTTAACAATTCGTGAAGACAAAACATAGTTATTCGGTATTTGCATAAAATTTTCGAATTTTGCGCTTAACTCCGTCCATTAGGGTTTGTACAGACTCTTCAGAAATCGTAGAAGCCGTCTTTGTCCAAATTTGCTGGAAGTGTTTGATGTCTTTGATTCTTTGCTTCTTTCCAGAAAGCTTCCGCTTCATCAGAGCCCAATATCTCTCGATTGGTCGTAGCTCTGGGCAATTTGGCGTGTTTGAGGTTTTTGGTACAATGTTTACTTGATTTGCTTGGTACCACTCCATCACAGTTTTAGCATAGTGGCATGATGCCAAATCGGGCCAGAACAAAGGTTTTTCTTTGTGACTTTTGATGAAGGGTAGCAATCGCTTCTGCAGACATTCTTTCTGATAGATCTCCTTGTTGATTGTGCCTGTAGTGACGAAAGATTTACTCTTTTTGCCATCACGTGCAAATTCGCTTCGCCACTCAAGGTATTTTTTGGAAAATTTCGATGCCTTCTTCGTTCTGAAATGCTCAGCTGTAGCATTTCTGGCCATAGCAGAATAAAAAGCCAGCCCTGGAAGTGCTTGAAATCCTCCAGGATCATAAGTTTCATCGTCCATCACAACGCATGAAAACTTAGGGCTTCAAATGGTGAGTTGACAACTTCGAAGGAGGGTGCGACCGACCTCTCGTCCTCACAAGTTCCTACCTCACGCCTCCACGAGTCATATGATCACAAAAGACTGCCAGCTGAAACATGGAGACGCTGGTTGGCGTAGCCTGGGCAATGTTGTCAATCTGACAATAGCGAAGTGAGGGGGTGCGACCGAAGATCTTATACCTTTAAATCATATTGTATATTTTCTATTCTCATTTTATTAATAATTTCAGCACGCTTTGGAATCATCTTTGCATTCCAAAACTATGTAAGAGCCTGGAGCAACATGCCAGGCATCAAAGGCGGAATTTGTATCTCAGCATTTCAGCATACCATTTTATTTAAAATTGCACTTCTGAACTTCAACTATTATATTCATAAAAGGCTGGCATGTGCTTATACGTAATGTAGGATTATATTTTAATGTTGTGTTTGTGGTATTATGGTAAGATAAGCCATTTCTTTCAGAAATTATCCAACCGGACTCTCCAATTGCTATCTTTGAAATGTTGCTAGAACAGTATAAAGAAAAATATTACAAATATTACAGTGTCTTATAAAATAATATCTTTTATTGAAATTTTATCTTTTATATTTCGAATGATCTATTCTGTTTTCAGCTTTCCCAGGACTAGTAGGATATTGATACATATCTAACTTTTATTTATTTTTCAGTAACAATCCATTCAAGTTTGAAATTTGAATAAATTAGCATTTTTGTCTATAATGATATCTTAATTTGTTGTGTACAAAATATATTATATATTAAATAACATATAACGGGGAAAGGGAGGGACCATCAGGGCACCCAAGTAAAACGATTTGGATAGGGAGCATGGGACTGCCTCCTCCCTATTGTTAACATTTCGTGGAACGAGGGCGGGCTCTTCGACCCCATCTATTGGGTTTATTCTGTCAATCGAGGGCTCGATTCTAGTGCTGTGAGTGTGAACTTGCTTTTGGAAGGAGATTCTCTTCCCTATATTCGCGGGTTTCGCGTAAGTGTCTCTGCTTACGGGCCCGCCCAAACGTTTTTGGCCCTTCATACAGGAGCTTGATGATCACAAACAATAATAGAATCCTGATCAAATCGTTTTTCAGATTATTCCACTGCTATGGAAAGTTACCTTGCTGCAATAGATGGTAGTATTACATCATCATCATCAGGAAGAAAGGATTTTAAATGAAATGGAGGGGTGAGGGAAAAAGAAAAAGTGGGGTGGTGAGTAGGAATATAAATCCTACAAAAACAACTATTGTACCTTTTACTAAAAGACGTGATGTAAAGCTGCCAATGACCACGGAAGTTAAGTATTAGGGGGTAACTTTAGATAACAAACTTTACTGGAACAAACACATTGAACAACCAATAGGGAAAACGACAAGTGCTTTCTGGATCTGTAAAATTACTTTCGGGAAACAATGGGGTCTGAAGCCGAATATGATTCATTGGATCTACTCGACTATAGTTAAACCTAAAATCACCTACGCGTCACTTATCTGGTGCCCAAAAACCAAACAGAAAACGGCACAAATCAAATTGAACAAGTTACAAAGGCTTGCCACCAAAATCAACTTATTAAATTGGATGCTTTTAAAAGTGCTCTACGGCTCAAGCGGTCCATGAATTTCTTCGATGGGGATATTATTGGACACCTGAGTATCACAAAAGAGTTACAATTAAGTCCACTTAAATGACAACTGTATGCAGAGAATAAACTACTTTAACCACAATTTCCAAGTTCATGACGTGACGTCTGAATTGGCATGCACTAAACAAGAAAATATGGTAGGTGCTGGAATAACTGGCCCTGGAATTACCTTTTCGGTGACCATGGGAAAATAGCCAACGGTATTTCATGCTGAAATATATGCTATCCTAGAATGTGCAGTAATCCGTATTAAAAGGAATTACAAAAATGCAAATATATGCATTGGTTCAGATAGTCTAGCAGCACTAAATGCTTTAAAATCAAAAATTTACGCGTCAAAACTGGTTTGAGAATGCTCAAAATTGTTGCACCAACTGTCCTGTTGCAACACTGTTAACCTATACTGGGTTCCTGAGCATTGCGGAATCGGTGGAAATGAAAAAGTTGACGATTTGGCAAAAAAAAGGATCAACCACGCAATTCATTGGCCCTGAGCCATTTTTGGGCTTATCTTCTTGTGCTCTTAAAATGGAGCATAAGTTATGAGAGAAAACGAAGGTACAGTACAACTGGAACAAGACCTTAAATGCCCGGCAATCAAAACGTTTTATAAAGCCAAACGCTTGTCATACATACAGGTTACTAAATCTATCGAAACGTGATCTGAGTCTATACACAGGTTTAATAACAGGACACTGTCCTAGTAAATATCACCTAAAGCTCATTGGTAAGCTAAATGAAGATAAATGTCGATTTTGTTACCTGGAGAGTGAAAGCTCTGAACATTTACTGTGTGACTGCGTTGCACTATTTCATAAAAGATGCAGATTTCTTGACAAAGGTATTATGGAGCCTTTTGGAAATCTGGGTTGTTAGCCCCAAAAGGATAATAAATTTCATAAGGAATATATTACCTAGTTGGGATCTTTGCCTAAAATAGTAGTGGTAGTTACTCAGAATAGTGACTCACCATTGCAATTTAGCAAACATTAAAAGAAGATTCACCACAATTGAACAATTAATGGTCGTGATGGTATCATGTCCCCACCAGAAGAAAAAAAGGACGTGGCCAGAGGCGCAGAGAGAAGCGGGTCTACGACACTTTACAATGATGGTGAATTGTTGAGTGGAAGTGAAAAAGCTTATCTCGTTGACTCCCCTCACGCTTTTTGCAAATGTTCTTTACTACACACTTAAAAATTATGAATTTTACACGAGACGTAATTCATGATTGTAAAAAGCCGGGAAACGTAAAGAAAGATTTCGTGTAGAATTATGTCTCCTGATATTGACACATACGCAATTCCGCGAAAGATGTGTTTGATTGAATTTATTTTCGCATCTCTTTCTTATGTGCTAAAGGACGCTTGCATGTGTCGGTCTCAGGGGACAGAAATTTACATGTCATTTTGGTAGTGTGTATGCTATGCTATGCTATGCTATACTATCAAGAAGACAGCACTTCGTAGAAATCCGAAAATTATGAAAAAAGAAGAAAGTCCAAACAGATGGGAAAATTCTTTTGTATTATAAAAATAATGGATAGTGTCAAGAGGAAAGTGCTAGTATTTGGAATGAGAAAAAAAGTCGAGTAAAATAAACAACACAAATCATAGTAAATCTTCGTTTTCAACAAGTTTCGTAGAATCCGATAAGGCGCTGAATTTTGATACTCATTTTTGTGTGTGCAATTTTCCATCAAAATACCCTTTAGATTACTCACTCAGTGCCTTGAATAAATACTCGACTGCTCTTTGTCAAATGGAAATTGCAAACTCTTCTCTTTTCTCCACGCTTATATATTCCACTGCTCACATTCATAAGAACAAAACCCCAAAGATAACCTGAAATTTTCCCACAGCGTCTCTGAACTTGATCAATGAACAAAATACTCTAATTTTCCTAATTTGCTAATCTTACGACACATCCCACCAAGACCATCCATTTCCACTGGAAACACTGAGTCCCATACCCAACCAGCTGCAGCTACTGCCGACATAATGATTGCATCTTGTTTTTTCCTAATTAACTCCGTCATGCGACGCTCATCGAGATAACACTTTCCCAGTCAACGGCCAACCCTCGCATCTCATCTGCAATCCACCGCAAGTCACCTGATTCGATTCCTGTCAAGCATTTCTATACAACCTCATTTGCACTCGACTCTTATCCAACGACATCAATTGTATGCATAACGACGAACCCTCTGTCGTCAGTCGGTCAGTCCTCAGGTCAACAACATATCGGGTGGGAAAATTGCACCATTCAAAACAATCGTTTCACTCGGTCACTCTGTTTGAAATTCCTCCTCCACTCCCACGTCTGCGAGTTTGCACTAGTTTTTCTTCTTCGCTCCATTTTAAATCATCTCCGTTGCACACTGTAATTCACCCATATAGCATAACAAGGCAGAACATCTTCATGATGCAGATTTGTTGCTCCCATTCAGCACTTTTCTCGCACAATTCAACCTGGTTGGTATTTAGCATTTCCCCCCAGATTTGTTTTGCCTTCAGCAGACAAGATCCACCGCCGCAATTGCATCATTCAATTGCAACCATTGCACACCAAGCCACTGCCACCGCCAAGCGACGAAACGTAGAATGCTAATTTGCATCCCTCCCGTCTTCTTCGCTCGAGGCGGGCACATCCTCACAAATATTCTTTTGAGCCACACCAGAGCACCAAATCCAATGAAAAACATCGCAAAAACGGTTCAATTGATGCCATGCATGACTTGGCACCGGGCAAACACTTACACAAAATATGCACCCCGAGCGTCGTCGTCGTCGTCGTCGTCGTCGTGCTATACAAAGTAACGGTAGTTTGTTTGGCAAGATTATCTCATAATGTCTGTTAGTCTTCCAGGACATTCACTGAATATGTTTGAATACATATCATACCATTGTAGCGGATAAAGCTACTGTTACAACTGTATATAAGGTAACGGGATGTAATGTTAGCCTAGCTTCTTCATTCGGCCTATGTGCCCAAAATGTCATTAATTCGGTGAGAATCAACAAAATCATGTTGGTAGCAGGATTACCAATTTATTTGGATTTATTATGTCTCAATTATTAATCAATTTATAGTTGTTCACTTCCGCGTAATTTTCGATTTCCATAACTTTTGACGTAGGACTACGTCTGTCTTTTCAATACTGGGGTACACGTTTGAATTGCGAAAATTTGGAGCGTCACGAAAAATATATAGGTTTTGAACGATACTAACTAAGTCATTCCACGATTGATTTCCAAAGAGTTTGCACCAATCGATCGGGACATTTTCTTCGGTTCGATTCCAATATTTAAAACTATTGATTTTTAACAATCAACTATTGAAATTAACACAAATACAAGGTGATGTCTTATAATGCCGATTTTTCAAATTTAATTTACTAAGTACTACAGTACTTTCCTATCACAGACTTCAAATTTAAGTAATGAACGTCTCACATGCACCAGTGCACGATATAAAAAGTGGACACCTTCAAATTTTCTTCATTCACTCGGCAGCCATGGAGCTGTGCAGAGCGGCAATGGGCCAGTACTGCTCTGGCAGCTGGCGGTTGCAAGTACCCTGCAAGAGGGTACGCGGGCGAGCAACCAGCCGAAATGATGGCTCAGCGGCTGTCGCTAGCGAGTGGCTGGCTGGACAGCCATTTTTAATGCAGCTCGTGGCAAGTTTATCAAATTTTGTGGGACACACGTATGATCCAGTTGGCAGTCATATTACGATATGGTGTACATGTATATGTATAGATATATATATGTAGATGATTTCGAAATATATGTAGATAATATAGACAAATATTTAGATGTATATGGTCATGATATTGATATATTTGTAGATTATATCGATATATATGTAGATGATATAAATGTTTTTGATGAGGATATTGATATGTTGGAAGATGATATCGATATATATATATATATATATATATATATATATATATATATATATATATATATATATATATAATATATATATATATATGTAGATAATGTAGATGAGACGCAACGTTGAGTGTTAAAAATCCGCAATCACTATGTCTACACAGGCAGAACGGCATTTTTTGTGTTTAGCGCCCTGGTTCTCAGATTTCGACAGAATGTCAATAACTATTACATGATGTGTTTCACAGAAAAAGATCTCTTTAGGGCTACTATTCTGATTTTGAAAGAGTGTTATACTGAAATATTATAAGAGTTTACTCATTGTGTCCGCATGACACTATTTTCACCTACCTAATTCGTAAATCCTGGCCCATCCTGAATTTCGCACAATTTCTGTTCGATAAAAATACCAAACATTTCTTAAAATCATTTTTCTGTATAGAAAATAACCAGGGTCGCTTAAAGTTTATTTTCCTTTTGCAATCGCAGCCCGCTGGTTGCTGGCATATTATGATTTCCCTATTACAGACATAATTTTATTATAACAAGTTGTTCAATGTTGGTAATGTTCCTTCAAAAGCAAATCATAGAATTTTCTAACATTCTTACATGACGTAGTCCTACGTCAACTTTGCGTACAACCCCATTGGGCTGTCCCTTATAGTTTTTCGCTCTCTCGTTACGAAGATATTTTCTCGTTTTTTTTTATCTCGTCCATTTTCTCGCGATTGCGCATCTGGCTTGCAAATTATCGCCTGCGCTTGCTCATCTAAAAGCCAGAAGGAAGCGGGGAAAGTTGCAAAACTTTCCCCGCTTTTTTTTTTTTTTTTAACTCTTTATTTATTCCAAATTTTTAAATAATGTAAAATTTGGAATAAATAAAGAGTTAAAAAAAAAAAAAAAAAGCGGGGAAAGCTTTGCAAGCACATGATGTTGTCCTGCTGGCCAAATAAACCGAATATATAGATTAATTTCTAGCGCGTATCATAGCCACTGTCCTTTTCAGGACGACCAATTAAATTTTACAATAAAAAAGATTGTGTTTAAGTGAAATTTTGGATTATGCCTCAAGCATTCAGTTGAGAGTGGTAAATTCGATAGAGATTTTTCATTAAACCCGAACTGATTTTTTTTTTCATTGAACTGCACTGGAGAGCAATGGCTCGGTTTGTAGAAAATTTCATAAGAACGACGGGTCAAGCAAAATAATAAACCATTTTAATATTAACCAACCTGGGGGCGACCCCGGCGTAGTGGTTAACATCCATACCTCTCACGCCAAAGTCACGAGTTCGAATCTCACCTCCGAACAAGTTACGAAAATACCCAAAAAGGGAATTTGAGTAACTACGACGGGAGATGAACCAGCCCAAGGCTGAAAATCTCGATAATCAAGACAAAAAAAAAAAAAAAAAAAAAAAAAAAATTAACCAACCATATGTGTTATGATATGTATAAATAAGATGATACCATTATTACTATACACCAACGCGGTCCTACGTGAACCTCGCGGTTATATCCCTGATACAACCCACCTTTTTTTGTTCAAAAGATCAAATTACGTGCCAAGGTAAATCCGGATCCCATGTAACTTTCCTTCTGACATAATATTCTTTTCGTGGTAGTCGTGGGATTCCGAGGTGTATTCGGTCTCTGGTAGCAACGGAAGTCCGACAAGCCATCCTTTCCTTCCCGGACGAACTGTGAGGACGTGGCTGGCGCCATTATTGACCACATTGCTTCTATAATGTAAATCATGTTCACTTTTAATGGTTATAGGATCGTACCATTAATGTCCTCGAATTCGACCCCATTCAACAGTGTCCAGCGACTTTAAACATTTAAAAATTGTGCAGGCCATCTGACAGGGACGATATTAAAAGTTAATCCGTGCTGGAGCCTACCGTAATAAAAGTCGATAGTGAATAACAAACAAACACTCCGAAAAAGATGGGTCGTTTTGGATTTTACTTCATTTTTGTGATTCCGGACTTTTGATTGCATCGCTTTTTTTTTGCAATTAGTTTTCTTAAAGATAAGATTTAAAATAAGATTTTGAATATTGTTTATTATCAAAAATTCCAGGATTTGGAAAGCAAAATCTATTTCTAAGATTTTTTCGACGCATTTCATAGGCTCATGATATTACTCTTCCCTATATTGTTGTTGGTCTGAAAATCATGAAATAAAAGAACCACTTTATAAAGCGTTTATAAATACTTTAATGTACATCCACTAATTTGAACACTTCATCATATGACGTACTGCTTCGGAAACCAATGATTTTCTTCATAGCGGTGTTTACGTTTCCATTCTTAAGTACAGCGAATTTTCCCCCGTATTGTTTACGCACGGCGACAAACAAGTGTACACACACCGACCTTCACCCGCATGCTGATTGATAATTTTCAAAACATGAATATAAAACACGTCGAATACTCACCAGTTTTTTTTCAACCACAGAATAAATATTCCGATTCAATTGGCATTGCCACCTTTGCTAAACTATCTTCTCGAAACTTAACCTAACGACGCTTTCAATTTTCAATTTTCAATTCAACACTCAGACCAACGGCGAGCACTGGCTTCACACGGGGGCTATCAATTACGCCCTCGATCTTATCCCACACGTATCTCGGCAACAAGATTTCTTCTTTTCACCCTAGAGCACCATCAGCGAAGCAAACAATTTTATTAATTCTAGACACAGGATTCTTCATCACCCGTGCGGCATTTTCCTACACAAAATACTTTTTCGTTGAATTTCTTTTCCACCAATAGGATATACTTCTCAGGCGAACTTTTTTTTTTCTTCTCCTCGCGTACTCCACTTCTGAGATAATTTTTGGTCACTGACAATTTTTATATATTTTTATATCAACAGCGCAATGTGTAAATTCGCCACGACGCCAATCACCAGACGGTAACGATCGCCTGTTTCCAAGGGAAATCAAATGGTTCATCAAACTTAATCCCCCAGAATTTTCATCAACTACCCTGTTTTTATTTGACCAACTATTTACAAATCCTTCATTTAATTGCACTCCAGTATTACTCCACACCGGCAAGTTGGAGTTGATCAGCTTTGTTTTGATTCGGTATCATCACTTTCGCTGCAGCAGAACCCCGACGGAGCACAACCAGCAGCGGTAGCTGAATCGACAACAACGACGACTACGACATTGAGCCGCATAATGTATAATGCTGGAGCTTAATTTAATTTCCATACACTTGTGAACTCCTCGTACCCTGCCCCGTCTAAACACTTCGATGACAGCTGTAGTGGTTCTGTCGCAATGCTATGGAACTGGGAACCCCTAAAAGAGAACGGTGTAAATCCTGAGTGCAAAGTTAGAATCAATCCCTTTAGGACAACGCGCGCGCGATTTTGCGATACAACGGAAATACAGGCCGTGCGAGGATGACCAATCGGTACGAGCTCTCAACGCAAACTAAACAAAACCCCGAAACTGTGATACTAACTACACCGCGGTACTCTTGCGCTCGGTAACGGTACGGTGGCGGGAAGGTAGAGC
>JAHHFK020006027.1:0-32084 GCA_024533555.2 Aedes koreicus
AATGCAGGTCAAGTAGGGAATGGGTAGGAATATGTTGACGTGATACTCGCTTTATAGGAAGCCGAGAACATCTCTGCACTTCCACGAGAAATCACTGGGATGTTGGATAAAATGGTTGGGTTGGCAGCGGGATCCGTTTTGGTAAACGGTGTGCTGAATTCAAGTGACGTCGGCAGCGAATAAGATATTTAACTATGTTCCCGATTTATTCTCTGTATAGAGATGCACATTCAAGCTATTCAAATTTTGGACCCGATTTAAACCAACAGTAAGGATGCTGTTGGGGACACTCACAAGTGTGGGTGGTTTATTTCCGCAGAATACAAAAATATGTTAAAACATCGAGTTTGAGGACCGATTTAAACCAATAGTAGGGATGCCGTTGGGGCCACTCACAAGTGTGGATGGTTAATAGAAAAATACCTTATGCTACACAGCAGTAACACATCTACCCTACCTGGAATCACCCTCCCTACAAACTTGAAGCAGATAACATATCTTTATGATTATTTTTCGTAGTAAAAACAATAATGATATGCAACTAATAATAATATGCGACTATATTCATCTATACAGCTCAACCATTAGTCGACGAATGTATACTGAAATGTGAAGGTCATGATATGATGAAAATAACACGATGTTGTAAAGAATTTCAAAACAACGTACATATAATAATGAAATGCAACTATATGCCTCTTCCGCCTCGGTGCTAGATGATTGAAACTCTGAAATGGCGAAAATTCCAACGAGGTACTATGAAATAAAGTCGATCACCTGGCAGCCCAGCAGAACAGCAATGAAAACTCAAGCAAACAACAATTCGAAATAAATTTCATATGAGTATGATCACTGCCCAAAAAACGAAAACTCAATAAATCCAAAATAATAAAAAAATAAAAAAATAAATAATAAAAAACCACTAAAAATTCGAATTTTTCGACAACTACTGTTTCCCATAAATGATTCTTTATGTCTGTGAAATAGAAAATGTAGAGCCATAAACAATGTTAGTATTTGAATTAATTCCCTGGATGAAGAAAAAACAATTTTCTGTATAATTTGTCGTATATAATCCTTTCTAAAAAAAAACGTAAACAACCCTCCTATATTTTCAAACACAGAACGTGAGTAAGATAAGCCAAAACTTACAACTATGCATAAATGCGAAGCTGAACATAGCATAAAAAATATTGTGAAGGAATGTTATAATACAGAATGATAATAACAATTATATTTGTAATGTCTGCATGTTGCAGATTGTGGTCCTGCTGCAATTGTAGACGGACCTGCATCATAGCCTCGAGGGAAAAACATATTTTAAAACCATGGATGATCCGAAACCATACACCGTATAAAGAAAACTTCCATTTTTCGTGGTAGGGTAAGATTCCAGCATGTTACCTTACCGGGGTCGCGGTTCCTACATCGCGTTGGTGGGACTGCCGCCTAAGGTATAGTTGACGCGATACAGCATTTCTTTCTCAGCTGCTGGATGCCACGACAGACGCTGTTTGAGCTGCACCTCCTTGGTGGACAGACGCTCGACCACGCACCTCTTCAATCTAGCTGAAGTCGGAAGGACAACAGTGCCCAGGCTGCACTACCAGCCAAGTACGCAACCCTTAGCTGGCGGTCCTTGTCATCTCCTGACCCGTGGAAGCATGAAGTAGGAACCTGTGAGGACCAGAGATATGTTGCGGGGACGCACGGTTCATCCCAGTTGTCGACTCACCATTTTGCAGGACATCCACTGGTCTGTTACTGAACAGAAAAATTAGGTATTTGAAAACAAAGTAGATCACTACAACTATCACAGACAAAACCTCAATCAAAAGACGCGTGATGTTCTTTTCTGGAGAGCAACAAAGACATCTTTTAAAAAAAAACCTCCCTACACTCCTCCAGTCACACTCCAAGGACAGCAGTATAAGTGATCGAAGAGCCCGGCCTTATAATTCCTGAAACAAATGGCCCATCCAACCATAACATCACCAAACAAATTTATTCAAATACAATCACATAATGCCTATGATCGCATGCCAGTTTTTTTTTATGAAAATAGTAGCTGAAATTCAGAAGTGAAATCCACATGTTCATGCTGAAATGCTCAAAAACAAACTGAGCCTTCAATTGATATACATGCTCCCAAGCTAAATGGCTTCGGAATGCAAAGATGACTCCAAAGCGTGCTGAAACCATCAACCAAACGAGAACGGGAAATAAACAACATGACTAAAAGGCACACGATCTTCAGTCGCACCCCCTCACCTAGCTACTGTCAAATTGACAACATTGCCCTGGCTACGCCAACCAGCGTCTCCATGTTTCAGCCGGCAGTTCCCTGTGATCACATGACTCATGGAGGCGTGGAACTTGTATGGATTTGTGAGGACCGGAGGTAGGTCGCACCCTGCTTCCCGGTTGTCAACTCAACATTTGAAGCCCTCAAAAAATGTATGTGCGGTTATAGGATTTTTCTCCACTGCACAACATTCGCTACGAGGGCTCAAAACTATTCTGGTGTCAGAAATATAAGAAATACTTAGCTTAATTTCGTTTGATCCCGTATCAAATCCAAAAAGTCCGAACAACACCCATCACCACCAGCTGAAAACTGCACCGGTAACGATTTCATCACACTACCACAACCGCTGCTCTACCCGCGATGCTTTTTCTGGTTTGACTCAAAACAAGAAGAAATGGAGTCATCGGACTTCTGTTTCTTGCAGGTTTTCACAAACAGAGAGGGTTAAGATAACAAATTCATTATACACTTGTATAATCTATTATAAATTTGAAAATAGAACGTGACGAAATATCAAGGCAAAAATTTTCACGTCTTACTTCGCGCACCGCATACAACGATCTAACATGACATCTATCGTACTGACTTGTCATAATGACGTTTATCTTTTTCTATTGCAGGCCGTTGGAAAAACATGTTTCTAAATGAAACTTGAATTTCTTCTCCTAGTGTGATTTTTAAACACAGTGATGTTATATATTTTGCCAATGAGCCGTTCAGTGAAATTCAATTGGGATAAACATGACCGGTTTTCATAGAGCAATTAAAATAAGCTCTAAAAAATTCAATGTTTATTTTCTCATTTCCATCCAGTATCGACTTAAAAAGTAGAGAGGTTACGGAATTTTGTTCAATATTACCAAGCGGAATGATGACAATTGATCTGCATGGAACGAAATGTCACCTTCACTTACGGAATAATCGAGCGGAATATTTTTCCGAAAGTAAAAGTGACAGCTCCCATTAGATTGCGTGGAAACCTTACAAATTTCGATTCTATTTTTCGTTCTTTTCAGGTGGACACTGCTGCAGAAATTTCTTTTCGATTCTTTACTTTTCCGTTTCAGTAAACGGAATTTAACATGGGTTTGGGATAGAAAAAGAAATTTCTTTTCAACACGATACCGACCTTAAACAGGAGACACTACGATCGGAAGAAGTTGACTTTGAAATGCAGGGCTGGTTGCAGGTCACTTTTTAGTGACTTGGTCACTATTTTGAGTCTAGTCACTAAAAAGTCACTATTTGCATCCAAAAGTCACTAAAGTCACTATTTTTCGGAAAATGGTCACTTAAGTCACTATTTTCGCACCGCCGATTTTCAAAAGATAAAAAAATCACTTGTACCTATTGAACAATAGTCAACCAATTAAAGCGATCTGGCCACACTATATAAAAGTCGAGAAATATACACCGAAAAACTAGATGCCCTGTAACATGTGTATCACACATGTTATCAAATCCTTTCAGTTCGTCCTAAAAATTAACACACCAGGGTTATTCATTTCTAAGAAATATTTGTTCTTATGCCATCGAACTGCCTTTGCAATAAAATGCAAATGAGTGTCGCTACAAATGAGTCACGCTGTCCCGCCTTTACCTCAATTGAACTTGTCAAATGCAGAACGCTGGTCGGTCACAGCACTCTAGATTAGCTTGAATGCAACGCACGTGGTCCCATATTACATCATCTTTCATTATTTTTACAATTTTCCAGCTATTTCATAACAACTTTTCATATTTCTATTCATATAAATCCAGTGAACCCCATGACGAATCGAACAGGATAGGAGTAAAACACTTGAAACGTTTATCCAACTTGCAATAAAATATCCATTGAAGCAACTAAATAAATGAATCAAGTCATTTTTGATATACACTAACTTAAAAAAAAAAATATTTTGTTAGATTTAGTTTTTTTCAAAAGCGGACTAATCTTTTGATACCAAAAGAGTAGTCCGCTTTTGAAAAAAACTGAATCTAACAAAATATTTTTTTATAGACTGTTCCATAAAGTATAAGCACACTTTCAAAATAACAAAAAAGTCATATTTTTTTAGTTTAAATAATTTTATTTGGCAAATCATATTTGTATTTGTGTTTTATATGATATTTTACTCTCGTTTAATCAAAATATTTAATCATAGCCAAGACTCCTAACTTTTCCTCGAACATGACCCATAAGCTTCTGCACAGTGGTACTTCCCACCATTTTGACCACTTTTGGCCAATCTTTTTTAAATTTTTGGATGTCGTCCGCTGGTTTTATGAATTTTCGAAGCTTTGCTTTGGTTAAAGCCCAAAAAGTCTCGATTGGCCGTGCCTCCGGGCAGTTCGGCGGATTCATGTCTTTCGGCACGAAACATACATTTTGACTTTTGTACCATTCTAAAGTGTCCTTTGCGTAATGACATGACGCCAAATCAGGCCAAAACACTACTTGACCTTCGTGCTGCCTGATCATTGGCAATAATCGCTTCTGGAGACATTCCTTAACGTATTTCTGAGTGTTCATCGTCTCCGTTGTGATGTACGGACTAGATGTTTTACCACACTCGCATATTGCCTGCCAAACCATAACCTTCTTACCGAATTTTTCGGTAAAAATTGCCTTCTCCGTTTCGGGGATGTCTTTGTCTTCGCTTACAGTATAGAATTGTGGTCCGGGAAGCGTTTTGTAATCTAGTTTCACATACGTTTCATCGTCCATTATTATACACCCAGAATTTCTACACAATAACGAATCGTAGAGTTTGTGGGCCCGTGGTTTCACGGACGCGGCCTGTTTTATGTTCCTTTTGGGGTTTTTCTGCTTCCGGTATGTTTTTAGCCCAAGTCTTTCTTTGGCACGCATGACGTTAGTCGACGAGGTCCCCAGTTTTTTCGCAACATCTCGAACGGAAGTCGCTGGTTTTCGCTTGTAGGCATCCCTGATCTTTTTATCGATATCCGGACTAACAGGACCGGATTTCCGACCACTCTTCGGCGCATCTTCAAACGTACACTGTTCTCTATATTTTCGAATCGCAGATTGTACCGCTCCGACGCTTACACCCTCTTCCTTGGCCAATTTTCTCAAGGAGAGTACAGTGCACTATTTGTGCACGATACTTTTTCGTTGTTCCGGAGTAAGGCCGCGCATTTTGATAGGTACTGAGCACTTTGTTGATGTTATGTCATTCAAAAATGTGCAAACAAAAGGACGCAGCCAAAACATGTTGAAATATTTCATTATATTCAAAATGACCGTTAAAATAAGGTGTGCTTATACTTTCTAGAACAGTCGTTAGTCGAGAAAAGTGTGATCGAATTGTAAATCAGATAAAGGACTTTTTTTCCGTTACTCACTTAGTAATTCTGAATCTAGATTTGATTGTTCATATCCCGACAGTCGAGCGAACTCAATTAGATCATAGGTGAAATCGGGATACAGTGCAATTTGACCAGTTTATAAAAGCGTTATGATTTCACAGTTCCATTAAAACTCGTACATTGAAATGTTATATTTTTTCTAGGAAATTTCTGAGACAAATATTCGTAGTTTATGATACAGTAAATTTAAAAAAATCATAATTCCTCAATTTTTTTTATTCTGACTTTCCTTGACTGCTGTTAAACCGATTATTTTTTTTGGCAAAGTTGAAAAACTTATTAAGTAGAAGTTGTAAAACTTATTAAGTAGAATTTTAAATAAAGTTCATAAAGAACCACTCATACATAAAATGTACGCTGATCTGGAAAGGTTGGTGCGTATCATCGTCGGTCGAGTTTGTAAGCCCTGGGTGCGGCCCGCGAATACTTAACTTTCAGAAGACATTTTGGACAATATTGAGAGCTTGCTACCTGCAGAAAAAGTTTATGTTGGGGATAAAGCAATAGCAGAGCAGGTCAAATTAAAGGAGTTTAACAAACCTCACTTTTCATCCGAAAATAAAATCTTGCAGACCGTGCCGAACCAAAACATTTCTGCTTCTTTGGACCCTGGCTTGCTTTTGATGCTCCGTCAACCCGGAACCCGTGGTTTCTTGTACGGCTTGCATTCCAGATCATGTCTGAGGAGCCTGTTTATTGGAGCAGGCGACATTTGAAATAGTTTGCTCAATTTACGGCCAGATACGGCCGGATTACGTCTTATTCGCTCCCTCACACATTTGATCTTTTTCTTCGTTCTGGCAGTTCGTCTGGCACCTCCTTTGTGGTGAATATGGACATTTCCAGTTTCCTTGAACCGTTTCAAGGTACAAAAAACAAAACGCTAACTCACTCCGAACTGCTTAAGGCTATTGAATATCTGACACGGTCTACGCTTTTGCAAATGTAATTTTAAAACTTGCTCCCGTATGGCTTCCATGGTAGCTGATGAATATAAACAAACGGAATCGCTTATTTTTCTTCAGCGATAAGCTGTCAAAAAATACACTCAAAACGGATATAATCAATTCCGCTGTTAAAATTACCCAGCTGAAATAAACCAAGACTGAAAAAAGATGACACCTATTGTGAGACACACTGTAGATTCAAACAACGCTAGTTCAGACTCTGTAGATGCATTTCTCGCCAAAAGTTTGCGCACTACATATGAAATATTGCGCTATTCTTAATCTTTCCTGATGATCTGCTGAGCATTGTCGTATATGCTTTATGGTTAGGTTACTCTAATATCATCGAAAATCAATCAGAAACTGACGAAATACTGAGAAGAAGGTTTTTTTTGAAAGGAATATAGTAATCGTTTCTTGGCAAATTGTCAATCTTAAAGATTTTTGATCAATTTAAGTGTAATCGTTTGAGGTAGTATCCTTTAAATTTATATTATGTGGACTCGGATTCACACATACTGGCAGTGCCACATCAATTATGGTCGGATTTTATGAGTTTGTCCCGTTTGAATAACATTCAAACAAATTAATTTGAATGTGCTTCATTGAAACATTTTGCATCATGGAATAAACTAGTCAACTTCATTCAAAAGAGCTAGCCTGTTATCTATCATCAACCTAGATTTGGAAACAGTGTGCAGTAAAGGACCAAACTAATCTATTTCTCCACACGTAAAAAAAAACTCCCTAACATTGGAGCATCAAAGCGTTTCCAGCCCACCCAGTCATACATATTCCATATCACAATTCCATCGGCTGCCATATCTCTTCCCAATCAACCAAGGACATCATCCAAATCCCACTGCAATGAAGTGCGCCGGAAAACAGAGATGAATAGTAAATGTTGACCCATATCTGGTTCGTGCTTTTTTAATAAATTTATTTGTTTGGCTGTGTAAAATATAACCATATCGACTCACCAACACCCCTCTGCCACGATGCTGCCAATATAATGACAGAGATACCATGGAATCGTGTGAATCGAACCGAGTGTCCCGCTGATGCCGCTGCTGCTTCAGAGAACAGAAAAAATGGCTGTATCATTTCGATTTTTTTCGGTTGTTTTCTGGACGCAGAGTGTGGCATCCGTGGACACTTCCGATTCGGTTGGTCGATGGTTGACCCAAAACTACCGATCCTATTGAGACATCGTGAGACAATACGCGTAGTGCAATTCGGATGCATGGGAAAATTTTGGTGCCAATGACAGGATGAGTGCGCTTCTCTATTTGCAACCCGAAAGATCTCCACAGTCGAACAGCAAATCGAATCCTTCGCCTCCGACCTAGTAATATGCACTAACCGACTACGCGTTTTGGCCTCCTTTTATCTGAACATCTGGTAGACCGAAAACTATGCCTTGATAACAGACGTCGATGGGCATCGAAAGCCACGCATTGCGGTGTAAATGTCGTGTTTATTTTCATGTTGTGTTAAGAGGGTTAGATTTATCAGCTTTTTATTTTAGAAGAGTATTCTAGAAATAAAGGAGCGTGGTTTCTTTGTCAATTGAGAATGAAACAAGTGTTTCCTTGACAATTGTGTTTATTTGATTGGGCCAGATGCCGCAGAATTAATAAAAAGTCCAGCAACATTCAATACAATAAATTATTCAGGAGCCGGTTGACAATGGGTGTTGAGTTGCTTGCAATTGAAGCGAAAATTGATTTAAGATTTCATCAGTGATTGAGGATGTGATTTGTACTATAGTACAACTGTACTATTGTTTTGTTTCGCCTTATTGCTCACCCAGCCTATGACTAACCTACTGATACCATGTTGTCAATGTCCACGATGCGTCACAGGCGATTGGGACAGGATTGTTCTCGCTCAATGAACTGAGGTGTTAATTGGATAGTGGAGATGCGTATCCAACTAGGGATGGCTATCATTGCTGATGTGACGAAATGCCAAGTACTTCAATGGAGTCAAGTTATATGTTAGGATATTTTCCAAAACTTCGCTTGAGGCTGTACAACTTGCTTTTTTATGTTAAAAGAAAGTGTCATCTGAAATTTGGTTGACAAGCTGTTGTACTGCATGTAATGTTTCGCGTGGGATGCATCCATCATCATGCACTTTTAAAGCCACGGCGGAAAACATTGCTCTTGATGTCTTGAAGAACTTTAAATCAAGGCTATAAGAATACTTGGAAATTCTTAGATAACCTAGGTAAGCTAAGACTACCTAATTATAAGAAGGTGACCTGCGCCATCATTTGTCTTAATAATGTAGAGTTACTTAAACTGATAATTGGAATGTCACTCGTACAACTCCTATTGGTTGATCCAATGGATAATTTCATATATTATGATCAACCACAGCGCAAACATTGAAATGTGTAGATAGTCTTTACTCACAAAAAGACAGATGTTTGGCTTATATTCAACTTAAAAAAAACTACTTAGACAATAGAAGTAGAATTTTGTAGGAAAACATGGTTCAAACTAAAACATATCAGAAATTAAAAAAAAAACAATTAAAAAATGCTGAACAAATCAACAGTTTTTTTTAAATTATATGAGCTTTTAAGTGAATATTCTAATGACTATTAACATCAAATAAGACAATGACGTCGGAACTATACCAAAAAGAGTGTCTCCAAAAACGAATTTTGCCGTTCATTCGATCCCACGACCATCCCGTAATGTTTTGGCCAGATTTGGCAAGCTGTCAGTACAGCAAAGTCGTTCAAGAATGGTATGCAGAGAAAGGGGTCCAGGTTGTTCCGAAAAACCTTAACCCACCCAACTGCCCCCAGTTCCGCCATATTGAGAAATACTGGGCAATCATGAAGAGGAGACTCAAGGCAAAGGGAAAGGTTGTCAAAGACATCAATCAGATGAAGACCTGGTGGAATAAGATAGCTAAAACGATGGACGAAGAAGGTGTGCGCCGCCTAATGAGCCGTGTTACAGGAAAAATTTGAGAATTCCTTCGAAACCGTGACGAATAATTTTATCCGTATTTTTTCTTAAAAGTTTGAAGAAAGCGCTACATTTGTATAAAAAAAGATCTTGAATTAAATAATAAATAACTGAAATACAGGCAATTGTTTTTGTTCCAATTCTATCTGAAGCAAGCTTTAATTTCATTATGGTTTGATTTGGATCTAACCAAATCATTTTCCAGGAATCTGTATCGTACGTTCTGTGTATGCTCGTATTTGATTAGATGAACAAAGAAGACCTCGCCTCACTTTTGTTATCCGTCCATCCTCTTCGTACTCTTTTTCTGAATTTCGTTATGCTTTGGTGCACTAAAATGTGCGTGTCTTTTCCAGCTCGACAGTATCCTTTTGTAAAAAATGGTTTAGTTGGAGCTTGTACCGCTAGCCGAGACAAGCATAACTAGTAAGAAGTGCTTATTTAAAAACAGTTATTGTGGCTTCTCAGTTTGGTTAGGACCCCACTACTAGCATTTGCACTGTATTTAGACGTGGGTACAATTGAGCTGATTTGTCAGTTTACGAAAGCTGGGCACGATGAATGTTTTAAAATGTTGAGTTGTGATGAGTTGCTGGCTTGGAATGGGATTCTCCTGGCTGCAGGCAAGCATCACGACTCAAAAACTCATATCAAGGAGAAGACACGACTCGTCAGTTCATCAGTTGCAACTGATGAAGTGACGAATCGTGAGTTCTATTCAGCGGTTATAGCGAGAACAAGGTGTGTTGAAATGAGGCATATCTGAATTTTCAAATTAATTATGTAATTATTTTCTATCGGGTTAGATTCGAACAAATATGTAATATATACGGTTTGATGACTCCTTGACCAGGCGTCCTGCTCGAGGTTCTCTCAACAGAAGTGATCAAACTATAAAAACCACATTCGTTGAAAGACCGACTTCGCCTGATACGGGATGTTTCAGATCGCGTGCAAGCAAACATGCTTGCAATTTAGGAGCCCTCGTATGATGTTACGGTTGACGGAAGGATGATTCCCTTCCGAGGAAGATGTGTATTCCGTGATGCCGAAAACTCGATTTTATGTAATTTCGGCATTTATGCAGGTTAGTCTTTCAGAAAGAACATGAAGCAAATCAATCATTACAGTTGGGACCTTTTGAAATGTTTCTTAAGATTTATCATTTCGGTAAAATGTAGCAAAATTTTATATAACAGAATCCTTTCAAAAAAAAAGAGGAAGAGGGTTGATCTGGGATTGAAATGTTTAGTAAGAAAGAAAATATCACAATCACATTCTCCTTTTCAGGTAAAGAAGAGAATAAACCTGAAAAGAACCAAGCCAAACGCGTCGTCTTGCAGCTATGAATACCGTTTTCAACACGCATCGAAGAGTTATATTCGATAACTTTTTCACAAGTGATCCTTTAGCCCGTGAACTACTCGACAACGGATTAGTTTCTTTTGGAACACTAAGAATGAACAAAAAGGAAATCCCAAAAGAATTCCTTCCATGCAAAGGAACTTCCTGGAACAGTCCTTTATGGTTACTGCGAAGGAATGATGTTGGTATCTTGGACTGAAAAAAAGAACAAAAGCGTGCCCTTTTTATCGACCAACGATGAAGCTAAGCCGGATGTTGAAAATGTTGAGAAAACGCTACCAAGAAGAGAAATCGGTGCACCTGGTACATCAACCGTTACTGGCACTCAAACGGTGAGCAATAATTTTCTTTTTTCATTCAAACCAATCCAGCTTTGCCGCTTACTGCAAAAAAAACCAGGTATTCCGTACCTCATAACTGCATAAAATATGTTAAACAAACGATCAGTATTGAAAAAAATCATGCAAATTGTGACATATGAAATATTATTTTATAAAACCACTCAGAGTGTGTTCAGCTTAAACAGTGAAATCATGTTGTCTAAAAAGTTGAGAAAATCGAAAATTATGCGGAAGCTATAAATTGATTAATAATGTCTCAATTGTTTCGAAATAAATCAGTCATCTTGATAGCAACATTATTTTGTTGATTATCACCGAATTAATGACATATTTGGTACATAGGCCGAATGAAGGAGCTAGGCTAACATTACATCCCGTTACCCTATCACCATGAATATCTAACATGCGCATCGCATGTAACCAATAACTAGTTCCTCTACTTTCGCCTCTATATCTGAGCTGGGGGCGACTCCGGCGTAGTGGTTAGCATTTATACTTCACACGCCAAAGTCACGAGTTCGAGTCTCACCCCCGAACATGTTACGAAAATGCCCAAAAGGGGTGTTTAGTGAGTACGAAGCGAGATGAACCAGCCCGAGGCTGAAAATCTCGATAATCAAGAGACAAACAAACAAATAACTGAGCTTGGTATTTAAAAGCCATCTTAAATACCAAGCCCAGTTACCAAGATATTCGTTCAACCAAAAAATAAGAGGTAAAATACCTGAGGATAATACCATAAATATGTTCTCACAATGTTATGCGAATACCAAATTGAGATAAGACAATTTTAAAATAGTATCTCTCAGGAATTTCCAGGTATCCCAAATAATAAGTTTTGTTATTCGAGAGAGAAAGAAAGGTATTTTGTAATTCATAGGATTAAAGGTAGAATATATAGAGAATTAAAATATCGAGTTTTTTTCTTCCAATTCATAGGTATTCTACCTATTTTGCTGTACTTGTGTATATAGGGGACTTTTTATGAAGAATAAAATTATATATAAGGTTGGGGGGGGGTTTCTTTAATTAACCCGCAAACCATTTTTTTTTTTTTTTTCTTTTTTTTTTTAGACGGGATGGAAAATCTGCAAACAGACTCCTGAAGAACTCAGGGTGTGGGGATGAGGGCGCCAACTCCTCGACCCACTAAAAACCCACCCGTGCCTCAAGCCCCGGTTCTCCCCGGAACCACCTCTCGGTATTACTTCAGGGAGGGACCTAGTGTGCTTTACGCACCCACTATGTCTAACTACATAGGTCTTTAGTAGTTAGCTTCACCGACCTGACGCTGATTCGATCGAGATGCTCCTGGATCCAAGCAGGGTTCGGGACGTCCGCGCCAGATCGTCCGCGATCTCCCTGCCCGACCACTTACGGTACCTGCCGAACCGCGCGTCACATGGTCCTTCCTCCGATCGAGAAAGCCAGGGCCAGGACCGGGGTAGGAACGTCTGGGGGCGGCTACCCCAGGGTCGTCCCTGTTTCCCATGTCTCGACCGCTTACGGCTTCCTGCCGGATCCTGCGCCAAATGGCGCCTCCTCCGTTGTAGTTCGTTTAGCCGTTAAGGGGAGCTTAACGTTTCCAGGGTGCACCGCGGGGAGGCGAACTACTTCCACACCCGAGAAAAAAGGACAGGGAGGAGAGGGGAAGGAAAGAAGAATAGGCAATCGAACAAAAACAAGAAAAAAAGAAAAAAAGAACAGAAAAAAAAAAAAAAAAAAAAAAAAAAAGAAGGAGAGAAAGGAAAAAGAAAAAACCAGGGAGAGAGGAAAAAAAGGGAGGAAGAAGGAGAGGGACCAGAAGGACAGGAAAGAGAAAAAGAAAGAAGGAGAGAAGAAGAAGAAAGAAGGAAAGGGAAGGAAAGAAAAAGAGAGGAAAGAAAAAAAAAGGGGAGAGGGAAGAAAAAAGAAAAAAAAGAACAAAGGGGAGAAGAAAAGAAAAAAGAAGAGAGGAGAAGAAGAAAGGAGGGAGAGAGAGAAAAAGAGAAAGGAAGGAGGAGAGGGAAAGAGAGAAGAAGAGAAGAAAGAGGGAGAGAAAGAGAGAAAAAGAAAGAAAAGAAGAAGAGAAAAAAAAGGGAAGAAAAACAAGGAAAGGAAGAAGAAAAGCGAAAGAAAAGGAGAAGAGGGAAAATCAAAACAAGAACAAAAACAATAAACCAATAAACAATAAACAATAAACAATAAAAATAAAATAAACAATAAACAATAAACAATAAACAATAAACAATAAACAATAAACAATAAACAATAAACAATAAACAATAAACAATAAACAATAAACAATAAACAATAAACAATAAACAATAAACAATAAACAATAAACAATAAACAATAAACAATAAACAATAAACAATAAACAATAAACAATAAACAATAAACAATAAACAATAAACAATAAACAATAAACAATAAACAATAAACAATAAACAATAAACAATAAACAATAAACAATAAACAATAAACAATAAACAATAAACAATAAACAATAAACAATAAACAATAAACAATAAACAATAAACAATAAACAATAAACAATAAACAATAAACAATAAACAATAAACAATAAACAATAAACAATAAACAATAAACAATAAACAATAAACAATAAACAATAAACAATAAACAATAAACAATAAACAATAAACAATAAACAATAAACAATAAACAATAAACAATAAACAATAAACAATAAACAATAAACAATAAACAATAAACAATAAACAATAAACAATAAACAATAAACAATAAACAATAAACAATAAACAATAAACAATAAACAATAAACAATAAACAATAAACAATAAACAATAAACAATAAACAATAAACAATAAACAATAAACAATAAACAATAAACAATAAACAATAAACAATAAACAATAAACAATAAACAATAAACAATAAACAATAAACAATAAACAATAAACAATAAACAATAAACAATAAACAATAAACAATAAACAATAAACAATAAACAATAAACAATAAACAATAAACAATAAACAATAAACAATAAACAATAAACAATAAACAATAAACAATAAACAATAAACAATAAACAATAAACAATAAACAATAAACAATAAACAATAAACAATAAACAATAAACAATAAACAATAAACAATAAACAATAAACAATAAACAATAAACAATAAACAATAAACAATAAACAATAAACAATAAACAATAAACAATAAACAATAAACAATAAACAATAAACAATAAACAATAAACAATAAACAATAAACAATAAACAATAAACAATAAACAATAAACAATAAACAATAAACAATAAACAATACACAATTTCACATCTTTTGTTGCTTATGTCTAACATATAATGTAATTTACTTACTTACTACATAGACTCGAATTTTGTTAGGGTTTTCGCATTGCAAGTTATAACGACCTAAAAAAATATATGCCCGACCGTGACAGGACTCGAACCTGCAATCTTCGGATCCGAAGTCCGACGCCTTCTCCATTAGGCCACACGGCCGTCGTTATCCGATCATCATCCTCTAGCCACCAAGTGCCCTTCACATAGCGAGATATTGAATTTAATTTCTTCCTCATCGCCTTCCAGAGTAATAAATAAAACGACCATTCTCAAACGCACCGGAATACTTACAATTTGTCAAGATAAGCGCTCCACAGCCTACTATCGTCCGTCCGTTCGTCCAATCGGTGATTACGATGACGGCTTTTCGCACATTTCGTACGATTCAACGGCCGGGGTGCCTTGAAGTGTGAAAACGTGCCATAAATCTCCTCCATCTATGTGTTCCTATTTTTGAGAAGCAGCTGGCGGTCTGTCGGTGGGGGGAAAGGGTTGAAGGCAAAATAACTACTTTCCATCCATGACTGCTGCTGCTGCTGTTGTTGCTGGCCCTAGTTGGCTATTGGTTGCAAGAAAGAAGCAGGGCAAAACTAACTACAATTTGATTTGTGAATGCGTAACTGCGAAAATCTACAGCTTCCGGTTTCGGCGTTGCTGCCGGTTCGGGAATGCACTGGGTGTGGCGTGCAAGAAGAAGAATTCCAGGAGGCACTTTTACTCAAATATCGTACGCTCGAACTGGGGGGCATAAGTAAACGTACAAGAGGGAACAGTAAAGTAATCTGGAACATAGGATTTCCATTTTTACGCAGTTGGCTCCGTTCCATGGATGTGTGGATTGCGTTCTTTTACTTTCTGAAACTGTGGGAACGGGTTGACAGGTGAGGTAGGCCAATGAGGAACCACCCTGGAAAAGACAACATAGTTTAATCGCTGCACGTCGTCGTCGTTGGTCGTTGGTTCGTTGCGTGCCTTCGTTCTAACGGAAAGATTGTTGGTTTATTCAAGGGTTGCCGTAGTTAGACACTGGAAATTGAAATAGAGCACCATCCTCTGTTGGACGCTTTGGGAATGTTTGAGGGAAAATGGAGGCCAGAAGTGCATTCCGTTTGAGAGCTTTTGCCACTCAACTCTGTTGCAGTGTCCTTGTTCGGATGAGAAGTAACATTTTACGTTGCTCTGTGCGTGTGTTTGTGTGACGTGTTTTGGAAAGTTCTTTTCATTAGTAAATATTTCTGCAGGCTATTTGTCTCATCTTTTACGAGATTGGAGGTGATTTTATATGGTTGAATTCGTTTGGTACACAATTCAATTATTAAAACGTTCAACATGGGAAGGACATACGGAAATTTATTTGTCCTGTGCGATTGTGGAGATCAAAAGTCAAAAATCGGTTTATGACGTTATGAAGATGTGTCATTTGCACAATATTCTGGCTATCGATTACTGTCGGTTTATTTTGATTTGGCTATTTTAATTTTACAATTATGTACTCTGAGGCCATAAAGCATAAAGTTGCTTAGAATCAGGATGCATGATATCAGCAGTATCTCAATGCTGGTTAGATGTAATTAAACTATTAAGAAGAAAAAAAAAATAACAGTCGAATATGTCGATATGGGTTTTTGATGAAATAAAGGACTTTTCATAGCTCAATCTGGATGGATATCTGATTTTACCATCTCTGCATTTCTTCATCATCCCGAGTTACCTTGCCATTCTTTTGCGGCTTCTACTTGACTAAGCCCCAATATTTTTCTGTTGGACGAATGACAGTTGAATGGATTGACGTTTAGTTTTCTTCCTATTTCCTGGTTCCATTGAAATGTTTCTCAACTATAATGGCAGTATGGAAAATCTGATCAAAACTTCACAAGTCCGTTGCGTTCTTCAAAGTAGGGACAATGCGTTTCGGCAGGCACTATAGACTGTTTCAGACATTATAAGCACACTTTCAAAATATTAAAAATGTGTTTTAGTTTTTTAAGATTTCAAATATTTTATTTGGCAAATTATACCAGCACTGTTGTTTTACATAAAATTTTACTCTTCTTCAATCAAAATCTAATTATAACCAAGATATCTCATTTTTCCTCGATCGTGACCCATAATCTTCTGCACAGTTGAATTTCCCACCATTTTCACCATTTTTGTCTAATCCTCTTGACGTAGGACTACGTCTTTGTTTTCTATACTGGGGTACAATTTAAAAAAAAAAACGCATTGCGACCGTCACGAAAAGTGGTCAGGTTTTGAGCATTAATATCTCAGTCATTTCTCAAAAGATTTTCAAAATATTTACACCAATCGATCGTCAGTATGACTACACATCAATTTTAATAGAGAACAATCTTGATCTCGGGCCACATGCTATTGAAAAATTCATAAATGTTAAGCCTTGTCTTAAAAGAGCACATTGAATCCTTCAGGTCTAACGGAGTCATATATGCCTCATTAATAGGATAATGGCTGTATGACATTTTAGACGGGATAAAAGTATATATGCATACGTATTAATAAATTCTCGTTGATAAACGTTAAATAGTTTTGTATCTTTCTGGGATGTCCTGTTTTTTTTTTTTAGACGGGATGGAAAATCTGCAAACAGACTCCTGAAGAACTCAGGGTGTGGGGCTGGGGGCGCCAACTCCTGGACCCACTAAAAACCCACCTGTGCCTCCAGCCCCGGCCCTCCCTGGAACCACCTTTCGGTATTACTTCAGGGAGGGGGCTAGTGTGCTTTACGCACCCACTATGTTCAACTACATAGGTCTTTAGTAGTTAGCTTCGCCGACCTGACGCTGATTCGATCGAGATGCTCCTGGATCCATGCAGGGTTCGGGACGTCCGCGCCAGATCGTCCGCGATCTTCCTGCCCGACCACTTACGGTACCTCCGATCGGCGCGCACAGGGAAAGCCAGGATCAGGACCGGGGTTGGAACGTCTGGGGGCGGCTACCCCAGGGTCGTCCCTGTTTCCCATGTCATGACCGCTAACGACTTCCTGCCGGATCCCGTGCCGTATGGCGCCTCCTCCGTTGTAGTTCGTTTAGCCGTTAAGGGGAGCTTAACGCTTCCAGGGTGCACCGCGGGGAGGCGAACTACTTCCACACCCCCCTGGGCTGTTCTAGGTCATCCAAAATGTACTTGAGTTCAGAACTTCAGATCTACAGTTTAAACAGTAGCTTTTAGGTCTACATAAGCTTACTATATGTATTCAAACATATTGAATGAACCTTTTGGAAGGTGAACAGTCATTATTTGATAACTTTGTGATGTTTTAGGTCACCAAAACTGTCCGTGAGCTCAGAACTGAAGATCTACAGTAGTAAATATAGCTTTTTGGGCTACACAAAGTTACGCTACGTATTCAACCACACTTAGTGAATATTTTCAAACATAAAAAAAAACATCATGAGATGAACGGGGATATTCTAGGTGATCCAAACTGTCCTTGAGTTCAGAACATAAGATCTACAGTTGTAATAGTAGGTGTTTAGAGTATATAATGGGACAATTTGTGGTTAAGAATATTGATTGAATAGTGTGGAACGCCAACATACATAATGCGACCATCTTGGGATATTCTAGGTACTCCAAACTGTCCTTAAATTCATAACATAAGATCTACAGTTGTAACAGTAGTTCTTTTAGCTATATATGGTGACTATCTGAATTGAAACATATTCAATGAATCTTTTGAAAGGTCAACAGTGAATATTTTATAACTTTGAGATCCTTTAGGTAATCCAACCGTCCTGGAATTCAGAACTTGAAATATATGGTAGTAACAGTTGTTTTTTGGGCTATACAAAGTTACGTCACGCCTGCCTCTGTATTGTATACCAGTACGCGATTCTGGAAGTAGCTTTCGAGAATCTTGTACAATTACCCAGGAACCTGAAGGCGTTAGAGCGAGTCGGCGATAGCCACCCAATTGGCGCTATTGAACGCATTCCTCACGTCAAGGGTGACCACTGCACAGTATTGTACTCCTCGCCTCTTGCGCTGGATTGCCACCTCAGCCGTCTTGGTGACGGACAGGATGGCATCCACCGTCGACCTCCCTTTACGGAAGTCAAACTGATTAGTAGACAGACCGCCTATACCCTCCGTGTATGTTGTCAGTCTGTTGAGGATTGCCCTCTCGAGCACCTTACCCGCTGTATCCAACAGACATATTGGTCTATATGCCGATGGATCTCCTGGTGGCTTCTCTGTCTTTGGTAGCAACACAAGGGTCTGAATTTTCCAGGCGTCCGGGAAAATCACCCTAGTGTGTCCTTGGTATAAGGACATGATGCTGAATCAGGCCAAAATTTGACTGAACCATCATGCTGCTTGATCATCGGCAATAAACGCAATAGTTTTATAGTAGTCATTGCGATGATAAATTGGATTCTTAGCAAAATTGCGATTTTTTTCCAATCGCCATATTAAACTTTATATTTAATTATATTATATATTATATTAAATCTATCCATCTATCTATAAAAGTATATAAAAATTAATTTCTGCATGTCTGTCTGTTTGTCTGAATTGAACCTTATAGACTCGGAGACTACTGAACCGATCGGCTTGAAATTTTGTATGGGGGAGTTTTTTGACCGGGAAAGGTTCTTAAAGTAGTGAGAGACCCCTCCCTTCTCTAAAAGGAGGGGGCTATCATACAAATGAAACACATATTTCTGCATAGCTCGAGAACTAATCAAGCAAAGAAAACCAAATTTGGCATGTGAAGGTGTTTGGAGACAAGAAATATTTCTATTGTAGTTTGAGACCCCTCTCCTCTCTGGAAAGGGAGGCTCCCATACAAATGAAACAGAAGTTTCTGCATAACTCATGAACTAATCAAGTAAATAGAACCAAATTTCTAGGAAGCAAGAAATGTGTCTATGGTGATTTGAAAAACCCTCCCCTCTCTAGAAGGGGAGGCTCTCATAAAAATGAAAATGAAATTTCTGCATAACTCGAGAATTAATAAAGCAAAGGGAACCACATTCGGTAATAAAAGTAATAAATGTTTCTATGGTAGTTCGAGGCCCCTCCTCTCTCTGGGGGGGGGGGGGGGCTGCTCCCATACAAATGAATCACAAGTTTCTGCATTGTAGAACTAATCAACTAAATGGAATCAAATTTAGAAAGTGGGGTTTTTGAAGGCAACAAATGTTTCTATGGTTGTTTAAGGCAATGATTGTATGGTGGTTTGAGAAACCTCCTCCCCCTCCTCTGGAAGGGATGGCTCTCATACAAATGAAACACAAATTTCTACCAAACATGAGAATTATCCAGGTTACTAAAACACAAAATGTGTATTTCTCGGGTAAGAAGCATGTTCTGATAGAAGTTTGAACCCCTGCTTAGTCAAGAAAAAAAAAACTCATTCCGAAAAAACAACCGTGCCAGTTCTATTAAATTTTCCTTAATTTAGCTGCAAGCGTAGCAACACTCGCACCGGGTTAAGCTAGTCTTATATATCAAATCTTATATATTAAGCTAGTCTTATAGCATCAAATTTTAAATAAAATGCCAATGAATTATAAATCGGAGACCAATTTTGGCATTCGTTTAGATAAACTAATTGAATTCCATCAATATTCAGGAAATTCATGATTAATTTATTGAACATATTTGATTTAATTTTGTTTTTGTTGTTGTAATCTCGCAATATTTTCCGAGGCGCATTAGTTTTCGGCTCTTATCGTGATAATATTCACCATAAAATTAAATGCGCATTTGATTTGGAAAAATCTCAATTTGTTTTGGATATTTTTCTATCAAACATAATTTCCCGCAATACTAGAACTTTTTTGTTAGATATTATTTACTGGTAAATGAGTCAGAAGAGCATAGAATTGAACAAAGAAGAACAACAAAAACCAACCACGATATCACAGTGAAGTTTGACAACTGTGGCCATTTGGCTGTATTTTGGTTTTCACGGCAGCCAATAGGTTTTATGAAAGTTCTCAAGTGGTCATAACATCTTTCACTAGAACATTTTCAAAATCTTTATGGTCTTGTAAAGGTTTTATTAAATTGTTTTCACGGCCGTCTATAGAGTGGGCCACTTTGTACAAATTTCGGTTCAAAGAAGCATAGAGGAGGTGTCGGTAGACAAAATTGTTTTGAATATTGTTTTATCAACAAAGCTGGGAGGAGTGCTATACAGCTGGAATAAAACTAAAATTGTTACTTAGGTTTTGCCAAGAATTGCTGGCACAATATTTCCATTTGCATCCTAGCAGGTATTATAATTTGAATGTGACCCCCGGAGGCCATTAATCTGTTAAAGATGTATAGAAGTCAATGTAATAATCGGTCAATGATAGAAGGTAATATTTCGTTTCATATTTGAAATACTCTCCAGAACAACAGATATTTCTGATGATAAAGAAACAAATACCCAGAAATCACCAGAACGAAAAGAGCTTTTCTGAATGAAAAAAAAAAAAAAACAAAAATCATTAATGAGCACATTCTGTGCCACTAGTGCATCGCGAAACCTCCAATGTTTTCAGCACAGTGCCATTATTTTTACCACTTGCATATTAGCGTAACAATTTCCCAACCCAAGCCACGAGCGGTGTGCAGCATGTCATGCGGTAACAACCCAACAAAATACATGAAAAAAAAAAACTTTCGTCTTGCGTGATTTACAATTTATGAGTTATTGCTTTACGCTATAGAACGAGAGACAACAGCAAACCGACGACTGCTAAGGACCATTCTGGCAGCAAAAAAAAAAAAAGGATCCGCTCACCCATATATCTCCGCAACACGAACCAAGAGGAGCAATTTTCGCGTTGGCTCATTTTTATTTTCCCGAGATTTCTCCGGACGTGTTGTTCCTTTTTTTTCCCTACATCCCAAACTCGACCAAGCAGGAGCGCGTGCCAGAAAAGTAGCAACGTTATTATCTTTGCTTGCGGCGTTGTTTTGTCCTTTATTTTAGTCGCACTGTTTTCACCCGAAAGTTCTTTTATTTTACCACACGATGGCATCACACCGCGTATTATTGCCGCAAACTTTGGGACTTTGGAGACCTCGCCGCAGATGATAATCGGTCATCATCAGCAGCATCAACGTGGCGTGATTCAATCTTGTCTTTTGTCCGGCGTGATAATTACAAAATCACCAGCAGCAGCGCGAGAACATGGCCACACATCGTATCGCATCGGCATTATAGTAATTTGCTAAATTTCCATAATCAAACGGGGACTGTTCGCATCGCGACTGTGGTGGCCAGTCTCGGAGTCATACGGCATTCGTGTTGAATGTATTATGTATGTCCTCCGTGTCCGAGAAGTACACTGCGAAATCGCGTATCTTATCCGTTTTATTTATTGCATATCTTCAAACCGCATTTTATGTCGCATCGCTGAACAGACTTCAGCGGGGATCAGAGCCTGGGCTCTGTGGATGGCGAGTTACATATCTACAGGGTGAGATATGTGTTTGAACAGTATCTGGGAAGGGGGATTGCAGCTACTGGGGAATTGCTGGTGGCACTGCCTATTTGTGCTGGGATCCACTCCGATCAGCACATGTGGTCCCTTTCATCACGCGAAAGCCAGACTGGTTGGTCATCCGACAGTGGCGACAGTTTCTAAGGGTGAAATGATGCTACTGCTGTTGAAATGCAGCAATTCCCAACTGTGCGCGGTTTGATTCGTTAGTATGCATAAGAACTGCGAAGAGTGCCGTTGGCAAAGCGAGGTTGACCTATAATCGGCTGGGGCATCCGAGAACTGATGTTATACATAATCAATGATTTTTTATTGTTGGATGCCAAGAGTAATTTCTTTGGAATGCACGTTGAAAGTTGAAAATATTACCAACTCGAAAATATCCTCAATTGGTTTGGGAATCGAGCCCGCCGCCTCCAATTTGATATTGTCGTGCCTTTACAGACTAGGCTATCTGAGCCACCTGATTATAAGTGTGCATGATGATTACTACAATTTCAAAATAAATTAGTAAGGTGAGGTAGGGTAAATATACCCATATTAATCGTATTGTTATTATAATCATGAGTATAGAGATTGAAGCGGAAATGAATAGATTTTTTTCGATTTATTATTTTTCTATGTATAGTCTCATACTTGAGTGTCAATCTTTTATTTTCTAGTAGGAAGTATTCTAAAATTATTTTAAGAATAAAGGGCGATACGGTCAAAATTTGGTCAATATCAACTTGACGTATTTCTTTCAATTTTGCATTTAAAAAACCTGAACACCCCTCATTTTGAAGGTGTGGGTGTGTAGAATGTTGCTCTTATTTTGATTTTGGAATTCACTCTTCAGTTGTCAAAATGCCGTCCAAGCAAGAAGAGCAGCGTATCAAAATTTTACTCGCGCATCGCGAAAATCCGAGCTACTCGCACGCAAAGTTGGCAAAATCGCTAAAAGTTGCCAAATCAACCGTTACAAATGTAATTAAAGTGTTTGGGGAACGTTTGTCGACAGCCAGGAAGTCTGCATCGGGGGGAAATCGAAAACCGGAAGCCGCTGAGACGACAAAGAGAGTTGCCGGTAGTTTCAAGCGAAACCCTAACCTATCTCTCCGAGATGCCGCAAATAAGCTGGGTGTATCGTCTACAACCGTGCATCGAGCCAAAAAACGAGCCGGACTATCGACTTACAAGAAGGTAGTGACTCCAAATCGCGATGATAAACAAAATACGACGGCCAAAGCGCGATCCCGGAGGCTGTACACGACGATGCTGACGAAGTTTGACTGCGTGGTAATGGACGACGAAACCTACGTCAAAGCCGACTACAAGCAGCTTCCGGGACAGGAGTTTTATACGGCAAAAGGAAGGGAAAGGTAGCAGATATTTTCAAGCACACGAAACTGTCAAAGTTCGCAAAGAAATATCTGGTTTGGCAAGCCATCTGTACCTGTGGCTTGAAAAGCAGCATTTTCATAGCTTCCGGGACTGTCAACCAAGAAATTTACGTGAAAGAGTGTTTGAATTAACGTCTGCTGCCTTTCCTGAAGAAACACGGTTGTTCCGTACTGTTTTGGCCGGATTTGGCATCTTGCCATTACGGTAAAAAGGCCATGGAGTGGTACGCCGCCAACAACGTGCAGGTGGTTCCCAAGGACAAGAACCCTCCCAACACGCCAGAGCTCCGCCCAATTGAGAAATACTGGGCTTTTCTGCGGCTTTCTGCGGCGAAGAAGGTGGACAAGGTGGCTGTACAAAATCTGATGGCAGGGGTCAAGCGTAAGGCCCGGCAATTCGGATTTGGAAAAGCGGAAGCCTAACTGAATATTTTTCCTGAATTTTATACTAATTGAACTTGAAAAAAAAATTTTATTTTGTTTTTTTAATTTATCAATTTTCGCTTTTCATTCGTTTTTTCCCTATTTTAATTTTTATGTCTTTATTGTATTTTGGTTGTTTTTGAATTTAAAATTTGGCGGTTGCCGGGTTCTGTTTTTTTTTGGGTATGGGGTTTTTGGGCTGAGTCGAGTAAAAATTATAAATTTGAAAGGGCGAACACGAAATTATTGCGACACCGAAAATGTCATGCAAATTTTCTTATAATGTTTAGAATCAAACCAAAATTTTAGGGTAGTTTTATACATATATTTACTTCAAAAATCAAAAGAAAAGTTAATCGATGGAGCCTTGAGTGTAAAATTGAACGCATTTTAGCTTTATGCCATCCATCAAAGTCTTTACAGTGTCATCCGGTACCAGTTTCTCAGTTTTTTTTTCCATTTTCTTAACATGTCCTTCTCGTCTTTGACTGTCTTCTTGCTCTTCCGAAGTTCCCGCTTCATCATTGCCCAGTACTGCTCCACCGGGCGCAGCTCCGGACAGTTTGGCGGATTCATGTCCTTTGGAACAAAATGGACAGAATTGGCCTCATACCAATCCAGGACACTTTCAGAATAGTGGCATGATGCCAAATCTGGCCAAAATAGCGGAGCTTCGTCGTGTTGCTGCAAGAACGGCAAAAGGCGCTTCTCGAGGCACTCAGATTTGTAGATCTCGCCATTTACTGTGCCCTTTGTCACGAAAGGCTCACTCCTCAGTCCGCAAGAGCAGATGGCCTGCCAAATGAGATATTTGGAGGTGAACTTCGACATTTTCTTCTTCTTAAATTTGTCATCCACATAGAACTTGCTCTTGCCGGTGAAAAACTCCAACCCCGGAATTTGCTTAAAATCGGCTTTTATATACGTTTTGTCGTCCATCACACAGCAGCCATATTTTGTCAGCATCTTCTCGTAGAGCTTCCGTGCCCGAGTTTTAGCCGTCGATTGTTGCCGTTCATGCGGTTTATTTTACTTGTATGTATGTAGTCCAGCTCTCTTCTTTGCATTCTGGACGTAGCTCTGCGACATGCCGATCTTTTTAGCCAAATCACGGCTTGAGACGTTGGGATTTGCTTTAATCATCCGCTTCACCCTTTCCCTCCGTCTTTTTGTTCCCCGGTCCCGGTTTTCTTCCAGCTCTTTTGCCGTGGTCCAACGTCAACCGCTCCTGGAACCGCTTCAACACTCTGGAGACGGTTGAATGGTGAATGTTCAACATTTTTCCCAACTGCCGGTGCGACAGGTCAGGAAATTCCAGGTGTTTGGAAAGAATTTGTTCTCTCGACTCGCGTTGGTTCACCTCCATTTTCGTTGAATCGAAAAACACGACTTCGAGTTTGACAGCATGTAAACAATACACATCAATGAGAAAGTGTGCAAAATTATTTGATACACCTAAAAAGTTTTTTGTAAGTGTGTGGGGCTAAAATTTTTTTTGTTCCAGGGGGGTGGAGGGGGGGGGGGGGGACCTCTGGGGTGTGGGGGAGGGATATGTATTTTATATGGGGGGGGTGGATTCTCATCACTAATCATTATCTATCAATAAGAGATGGGGGCCCTTCTCCATATTAACGTAGCTTGTACCAATACGCTATAGTGCGACCTGGTTTATCCTGATCTGAAAAAGAGAATTAAAAAAAAACTGACCATGCACTGTTAAGGTAAGGTAGCTATTTGGTTTTCTGCTGTTCGGTGTCAATAAAGTGTGTAACACAATCCCACGCTGTTTTCAGTTGGAATGAAAAAAAAAAACAATGATTCCAGGATCAATAAAATTTCAAGTGGCCACATATCATAAATAAGGCTTGTTCGCGACAAAATTTGGACACCCCTAAATACGTATATCTCTGGAAATACTTCATCAACGCGTGAAGTATTTCTCAGACTGATGAACGTATGTCTGTTTATTGTGTAAAATCAATTTTTGGTGATGCTACAAGCATTTAGATCGAAGATGGCGTCGAAAAAAGAGCAAGTGCGAAAAGCAATTGTGTGCGGTCGCAAGGAAAATTCGGATATGTCAGTAAGAAAACATACAAAAAAGCTTGGTTTTCCTGCCAGCACTGTCCACGACGTTCTTAAATCTTCCGATACACGTTTGACAACAGCCATTAAGGAGGAGGGGAGAAAAAAAAAGGATCGGAAGAAACAGGAGGAGGGGGGGGAGGAAAAAAAAAAAATGGAGAAGAGAGCAGATATTTTGGGGCGGGGGGGGGGGGAAAAAAAAAAAATGTCCTCATTTCATAAGGTCCGTATCCCCAATAATCCGGACAGCTCAAAACATGAATAAAACATAAATTTCGCATTATATTTCCGTCGTAGTTGTTTATTTCAAATTCATGGGATGTGTTTTAACAATTCGTGAAGACAAAACATGGTTATTCCGTATTTGCATAAAATTTTCGAACTTTGCGCTTAACTCCGTCCATTAGGGTTTGTACAGACTCTTTAGAAATCGTAGAAGCCGTCTTTGTCCAAATTTGCTGGAAGTGTTTGATGTCTTTGAATCCTTGCTTCTTTCCAGAAAGCTTCCGCTTCATCAGAGCCCAATATCTCTCGATTCGTCGTAGCTCTATGCAATTTGGCGGGTTTGAGGTTTTTGGTCCAATGTTCACTTGATTTGCTTGGTCCATCACAGTTTAAGCATAGTGGCATGATGCTTAATCGGGCCAGAACAAAGGTTTTTCTTTGTGACTTTTGATAAAGGGTAGCAATCGCGTCTGCAGATACTCTTTCTGATGGATCGCCTTGTTGATTGTGCCTGTAGTGACGAAAGATTTACTCTTTTTGCCACACGTGCAAATTGCTTGCCACACAAAGTATTTTTTTGGGAAATTTCGATGCCTTCTTCGTTGTGAAATGCTCAGCTGTAGCATTTCTGGCCATAGCAGAATAAAAAACCAGCCCTGGAAGCTGCTTGAAATTCTCCAGGACATGAGTTTCATCGTCCATAACAACGCATGAAAACTTCGTCAAATATTCGCAGTACAAACGTCGAGCCCGTGATTTTGCTGCCAAGTTCTGTTTGTCGTTGCGATTTGGAACTGTTTTTACTTTATACGACTTAAGTCTCAGACGTTGTTTTGATTTTTGGACAAAACCAGGCGACATCCCTATTTTACGAGCCACCGTCCGAATGGAGAGATTTGGGGTTTTCGTTAATATCCTTTTCACCTTTCGGTCCCGGATCAGCGCGTCCAATGTTTTTGTCACTTCTCGGTTTCCTCTCCACCGTCAAACGTTCCGAAAATGATTTGAGCACATCGTGAACAGTGGATTTAGGCAAATCCAATGTTTTTGTATGGTCCCGTATTGACAAGTCAGGATTTTCCGTACGCCCGTACAAAATTCGCTCGCGCACTTGTTTTTCATTCGCCGCCATCTTGAATTCTAAACATGAAATGTAAACATCAATCCTAGTCTTTTTCATCATAGATTCTCAGCTATACCACAGTGAAATTCCTACTTGCAATATTTCAAAAGTTACAATGATTTGAAGATGTCCGGATTAATGTGGATACAGACCTTACTTCCAAGCACCGGCAAGGTATGAAGTCGTTCAAGGTGAAAACTGTAACGAACTGTAATGGTAAACAGAATGTTACGGCTAAAGGCTAAAACCCGGGCTCGCAAGTTGTATCGCGAATATTTGACGAAGTTTTCCTGCGTGATAATAGACGATGAAGCTTATGTGCTGAAAGACTTTAAGCAGCTTCCCGGAATGTCTTATTATACTTTCATTCAACGGAACGGCGTAGAGAAGCATTTCAGGACGAAGAAAAAGGCCAAGTTTCCCAACAAATAGTTGGTTTGGCATGCAATATGCAGCTGTGGTCGAGCAGGCCAAAGCTTCATCACTACCGGAACGGTAAACAAGGGAATATACCATGAAGAATGCCTAAAGAAGCGATTGTTACCATTCCTAAGCAGCCATGACGCTCCCTCACTATTTCGGCCTGATTTGGCATCTTGTCACAAAGGCCAAAGATGTTTTGGAATGGTATACAGCGAATTGAGTCCATGTTGTACCGAAAGAGGCGAATCCACCTAACGACCTATCGAGAGGTATTGGGTCTCGTGAAGAGAGAACTCTCTCAATATAAACAACAAGCTACAATTATAGAAAAAAATTCGAAAATCTTGGACAAAAGCAGCTAAATCGGTTGCAGAGAAATCTGCACAGACCGTAATAGCTGGAGTAAACTCAAAACTTCGTAATTAGTTACTGTAATTAGTTTTAAGATGACTAATAATGCACAAGTAAATGAATAAAAAATGCATCTTGGATTGAACTAACAGCACATTTGTTTAATTCCAAATTTAATTTGTACAGATTTTGTCGCAAACAAGCCATATAATCACAGAGAAATTCCGGCATGAAGTTGGATCAGCTTAAGAAAATCACGTTAGCAACACCGGTGAGAAATGGAAAAGCTTTTCTGATTCCAAGACTTTCTGTAAGGTTTTGCAATTTCAACCAAAAATTAACAACAACCAAGCAGCTTCTCAAACAAATCTAGTGGCTATGGTTCACTAAGTCACCATAGAATATTCACAAAGAAATATGCTCAATGGCTAGAACTCCACGAAAACACGCACAAAAATGCACAGCAAGTAATTTCTCGTCTGCTGTCACAAAGACCGCTTCTCAAAACTCCAACTAAACTTCCAAAAGCTGAACAATATCTGACGCATATTTTTCTCCGGGTTACTTAAACCTTGTGGCTTACGATTGAGCTAAATGCTCTCAAATAAAGGCAGCTCAGTCTGCAAGTTATCTTTCTAAATGTCGAATCGCCAAATTTTGGATTTATCTTTGAGACTATTTATTCAAACATAAATGGGGTACATAATATCAATGTTGATGTCACCGCCATATTGCCAAAATTCAATATGATTTCAACGATGATCATTTTCATTTTCACAAAAAGGGTATAAAGATCAGTGTCTGTTCTTATCACATACTATCATACGCAATGAAAAGCATTCTGAGTCAGTGTAGATGAATTTTATTTGTTTTGAAAATCTCAGATATCAAAACGGGGGGCGAAGAACAAATCAATGCATTATGCTTCTAAAGGGTGTCCACAGTTAAATTGCATCACTTTCAATAAGCTGTAACATTTCGCCTGTAACTTTCGGCTTGATTTCAACGAAATTTTGGATGAAATGACCTCAGCGTGTGCGTGAGTTTCATTGTGAAATGTGTCGTAGTTTCGAAATTGGAAACGAAGGAACACCAAGTGCGCGAGAACATTTTGCACACGCACCTCGAAAACCCACTTCTTTCGCAACGAGCCATCGGAAAGATGTTGAAAATTCACCAGTCTACAGTGTCTCGTGTCATAAAACGTTTCGGGGAACGTTTAACTGTCGATCGGAAGAAGGTTAGTTGTAGAAAAAGTGTTCCGTACTGTGTGAAGGATCACAAGCGAGGGGTTGTTACCTTTAAACGAAAACTCAACTGTTCCGTTCAGGATGTCGAGAAAAAGCTGCACTTGACCAAAAATTTTGTGCAGAAAGCCAAGAAACGAGCCGGGATCCGTTCATTCAAAGTTCAGAAAGCTCCAAACCGCAATTAAAAACAGAATAGGACAGTTAAAACACGTGAGCGTAACTGTACACACGAATCTTGACGAAACCACACTGCTGCATCATGGACGACGAAACACACGTAATAGCGGACTTTAAACAAATTTCCGGCAACCAGTATGTGACTGCGAAAAACAAGTTCGATGTTCCAGAGTCGCTCAGGAAACAGCAAGTGTCAAAGTTCTCCAAGAAATTCATGATTTGGCAGGCGATTTGTTCGTGTCGAAAACGGAGCAAGCCTTTCGTGACAACTTCAACTGTAAATGGCCAAGTATACATGAATGAATGCCTGAAAAAGCGACTGCTTCCGGTTCTCAAAACACACAACGTTCCTACAATTTTTTGGCTGGACCTATCCTCTTATCACTACTCCAAGGATGTTCTGGAGTGCTACACGACGAACGGTGTCAATTTCGTGCCGAAGGATCTTAATCCCCCAAACTCTCCAGAGTTGCGGCCAATTGAAAAATATTGGGCTATAATGAAACACGAACTTCGTAAGCATCTTAAAGTTGTCACTGCAAAACAGGAAATGTTGAAGTTATGTTTGAAAGCGGAAAAAATGTCGGTTCAAGCGTTGCACAAAATCTTATTCGTGGTATTAAGAAGAAAGTTCGGGCTTTTGGATTTGATAAAGAAATACAGTAAAATAAGATTACCTAAACCAAGATTATATATTTTTTTCATTCCCTGAATACTACTGTGTTCAAAAAATAAGGTGACTTTTTAATTTAAAAATTGCGCGTTTGAGATATTGTCCAAAAAAATTTTTTTTTTGCGTTTGTTAGTGACATATATTTGGCATTTCATGACTTTCCCTCCATTATTAGTTTATTTACGCTTGTGTTTTCTAAACGACCAAAAGTGCTCTCGGCGATCTTTACAATGTCTGAATTTGTTGAGCAAAGAAGTGCCATTAAATTTTGTTTGCGGAACAATATTTCTGCTGTTGAAACGTTGAGGATGGTGCAGAAAGCCTTCGGTGAGTCAGCCATGTCGAAAAAAAATGTTTATAAGTGGTACAATGACTTCAAAGACGGTCGAGAACGCGTTGAAGACTTGCAACGGCCAGGACGGCCATCGACGTCAACTGATGAGCAACACGTGAAGAAAATCAAAGAGTTAGTGTTTGAAAATCGTCGATTAACAATTAAAGACCTTACCGATATGCTTGGCATTTCAATTGGATCGATTCAACGTCACTCGTTCTTCGTGAGTTTTTTGCCAAAAATTCGACTCATATCGCTCAACAACCACCGTATACACCTGATTTGGCTCCGTATGACTTCTGGCTATTCCCAAAACTCAAAAGACCACTTCGAGGACACCGTTTTGTATCGATTGAAGATCCTGCCATATGTCCATCGTTTTGTTTCACGTAGGATGAATTGAAAAGTGATGAGATTAATATAGGAACATCTTCCCTAATTACTTCTAAAATCAGCGGTTGCTCTGGTCAAGATAATACTGTCATTACAAAATTCAAATGCACGAAGATAATTCAGCGCCAACATTAGGTTAGGGCAAATCTGCTTTTGTAAACAATGGCTTTCGTAGTCATTTAATCTTGAACAAAAGGCCAAAAATACAAATTAGAACTCTTTAAGGAAGAGGAGCTTTATTTCTATCCGCTGATATATTCAATTGGAAGGAATTGTTTTTCAACTTCCGATAAATTAGTAGACAAAGTGTTTGTTTACAAAAGCAGATCCACCCTAATCAAATGTTGGCGCTTAATTGGTCTGTCCGTTAAGGTTGTCTCCATTTCCAGCTCATTTGATCGCAGATGAATTGATTTTTACCGGCACTGATAAAGATCGCTTGGAAACTCGACTTTTTATCCGAGTCTTATGTACCTTTCGAATCAGTTCGGCGAACTCAGCGCATGACTGTGTGTATGTATATGTGTGTGTGCCTTAGAAATAATGTCACATCGGTTTTTCAGCCGTTTGTGACCGGTTTTAGTTCTTTTGAAGAAAAATTGAAGCTGCAAAAATCTTGTCAAAATTTTATCATGTTTGAATAATCCCCAATGGAGATATGACCAAAACTACTCATGAGATGAGCTATGATGTGATTTGATAGGAACCCAAGCAGGAACGAATAACTTGATAACTGGCCTTGGTATTTAAGAGCTCAGATTAAGAGGTAAAATACCTGAGGATAATACCATAAAATTGTTCCCACAATGTTATGTGAATACCAAACTGAGGAAAGAAAATACGAAAATAGTACCTCTCAGGTATTACCAGGTATCCGGAATAACAAGTTTTGTTATTTGAGAGATATTTTGCTTGCAATTCTTAAGTATTTGGTTTAGGTATTTTACCTCTTAATCTGTACATACCTGTAATCCTCGCTATTCCGTTGTACGAAGGGCCAAAAACAGGCAAAAGCACTTACACGAAACCCACGGAAAGGATAGAGAATCTCCTTCCAACGAAACGCTCTTATTACAGGAAATGAAGAGTAAGCAATGCACATTAGAATTTCCGT
>JAHHFK020006028.1:0-47959 GCA_024533555.2 Aedes koreicus
GAGTTAACAGCAACTTTGACGAAGAATCTTCTTGAATTCATCGAAAGACTGTTGGTATTCGAATTCCACCCCATTGACACCTTGTTTCAGCAGCTTGTCCATTGGGTGTCGCAAACTGTGCATGTTCCGAACAAACCTTCCGAAGTAGAAATTGATTGTGTTCAAGGAGAAGATCGAAGCTCGGAAATGTTGGTCGGAGGTGGAATTCATGCAATGGCCTTCAGTTTATCAGACTCCATCGCAAGCTCGCCTTGAGGGTCGACAATGTGTCCTAGATATCCAATTTCCGTTTGCTAGAAACTGCACTTCTCTAGCTTGGATGTGGGAACCCTATTCTTGCAAACGGCTGAGTAGCAGGCCGAGTGAAGTACTAGGTGACTCCAGGTCCTTTCCGGAAATGATCAACTCATCGATGAACGAACGAATTCCCGGAATATCTGCTATTATGCCATCTATCAAACGCTTAAATGCTCCTGGTGCCGATTTCACTCCTGGAGCGAGTCTGTTGAACCTGAACAATCCTCTGTGGGTGTTGATAGTGAGGAGCTTCTTGGAGTCATCATCCACTTCTACTTGCAGATATACATCTGACAAGTCGTTGATGCTGAACACGGTGCTTCAGTTGAGTTGCGCAAAAATCTCCGGCGTTGGCGGAGGACTGTGATTGGCTTCCAGAGAATCGTTCAATCCCGTCGAATAATCTGCACAAATCCGTACTCGTCCATTTGGCTTGCGAACTGTTACAAATCGGCGCTGCCCACTCTGAGAAGTCGAAACTGGTAAGACCATTCCAAGAAGATTCTGCAGGCCAGTTACTTCGGCGCCAACGAGTGGAACTCAGTTGAAAGGAACCGGTCGCTTAGAACAAAATACGGGCTTGGCTTCAGGTTAAGGGATAAGCTTCACTTTTGGCTCCGTGCAGTGACCTAACGATTCGTCGAAAACTTGATGGTGCTTTGCTTGAAGTTGTTGAAGTGAATTGTTGGTTGATGGCTTGTTGGTGATCCAATGTGGTTGCAGATTGCGTCGAACGGTATTGACCACAGGTTGAACAGGTCGATACATTCTATGCCCAGAACATTGAGATCAGGAATAAACGTCACAAAACATCTTGCTTGCTTCACAACGCCATTGATAGCCGCATCACACTGGAACTTACCGATCAGATCTAGAGGCTCGCCGGACGCATTAACAGCTTCTATTGAGAGTAGCTTTGCTTCTGGCTTGGGCGCATCATCCAGGTTGATTCGGAGATCACTGTGATATCGCTTGCTGAATCCAACTGAGCAACTGCAACGCCGTTGATTGATGTCGTTACAAATTTTCTCTTCCTGCTTGGTCTGCAATTTGATTCACGATGAAAACGCTTCTGGTTTGCGTGGCTGATCCGTTCTTCTTTTCCTTGTGTAACGTTTGAAGTTCCTGAGGTGGTTTGACGAACTGTCTGTAGCTTTCTTTGGATGCAGCCACAGTACCTCTCCTTATAGCCAGTTCGGATTGCACGTCTTGCATTGATGTGTAGAAAACGGACCGTCACGAACAAAGTGCATTTGGCCGCATTGCCAACAGGAGTACGGGTGTCTTCGATTTCCATCTTCATCAAATGCCGGTGAGGCTTACCGGGTTTTCTTCTCCGAGACCGCACGAACGGATGACTTCCTTCAAGCTTGATTGCCGTTCTCCGATCATCGATGTGTCCGCTTTCAGATTTACGAGGCGCGAACCGTCGATGAGCGTCTGGAGTGTTTACCGGATGCTCCGCCGTTTCCGCCTCCTCGATGCGGATAGGAGTCGAGCTCGGATGTCTGAATATCGAGGAGCTTTGAGTCCGCAAACGAACACTTTAAGCACTTGAACTGGTCAGCAAGATCAACCTCTAGAACCTTCTGGAACTCGAATTCTTCCACAGCTCTGTTCACCATGCCGCCATAGCTGATTTTGTCATCGCCTTCCGACTTGACTAGCTGCAGACACTGGAACCGTCGAAGCGGAAGAATCGATGAGACTTTTTCGGACGCGTGTTAATAAATGATGGTGAAACGAGCTTATACACTTTACAACTTGTTTTTGGGAACGTTAGCTTGGGAATGAAATGAAAAATGTATTTAATTCAATGGTATGCACTTTTTCTCGCACCACAGACATGTGGAAAGATATCGCACTTCCACATTTCTCCTGGATGTCTTTAGCGGCTACTGGACTCGGTCAATCCCATCATCGTCGAGCACTGCTTCTGCTTCAAACAACCCAGAGGTTTGGTAAGAATATCAGCAATCATTGATTCTGACGAACAGTACTGAACGACTACCACGACTTTATCTGACATGTCTTTAGCAAAATACATAAGTGTATCGATGTGTTTCGAACGTCTAGAAGAGCGATCGACCGAGACAAAGTCGATACAGCTGATATTGTCCTCGAAAACGGTAGCCACAGTAGCTCCCCGGAGCCTCTGACAAGGCAACGTATTCCAACTCCATACTGGAGAGTGATACGTTGGTCTGTTTGCGGCTGGCCCAACAGATAGTTGCTTGTCCGAGGCTCGAACAAAATATCCAGTGTTGGATTTGCAGTCATCCTTGTCGCCGCTCCATTCGGCATCGCTATAATCGACTAACTGTGGTGGTTCACTGCTGATACATGCTAGCTTGAGCTTATAGTGACTGATTTTAACGAGATATCTCACAATCCTTTTCGGCTCATCCCAATCCGCTTCCGAAGGTCCACTCACCCTACGACCAAGAATCGACACACTTGCCGGCACATCAGGTCGCGTATTAACAGCTACGTAGAGAAACGCCCCGACTAAACACTGGTACTGTTTGTTACCAGGTAACGCGTTGCTTCTTTCGGCTCTGGAAGTATCCTGTATCGAGAGGAATTTTTGAAACCTTAGCGCGTTCGAGGTGGAACCGACCAGCAATCTTCATTATGTGTCCTTGCTGGTCCAACGAATAGTAACCTTCACTATCTCTGCAGACTCGAATCCCCAAAAAGCAACTGACTTCTCCAATGGATGACAGCTTTAGCTTCTTCTTCAACGCGTACTCCAGTTTATCGATTTCTACTTCAGACCTACATGCAACGATGATATCGTCCACATAAATCAAAAGATATATCAGTCCTCCGGGAACCCGTTTCGTAAACAAGCATGGATCCGCTCTTGCTTGCTTGACCCAATCGCCTCAAATATATCACGAATAGTTTCGTTCCACACTCGCGCTCCTTGTTTCAGCCCGTAGAGGCTATGTTGAAGTCTACATACCAGTGTCTCCTGACCTGGCTTCTCGAAACCCTTGGATTGCCGCAAACACAATAGTCAGCAGGATCCTTAGCGTTGTTTGAGTAGCCACCGGTGCGAAAACAGAGTCATAATCGACGCCGTACTGTTGCGAGAAGCCCTGCGCATCCAAGCGGGCCTTGTACTTGATGACGTTAGCAGCGCTGTCCTCCTTCTTCTTCTTATAGACTCACTTACTGCCGATTGCTTTTAGGCCAACTGGCAATTCTACCAGCGTCCACGTATAATTCTGCATCAGTGAGTCATACTCCTCCTGCATAGCAGCTTTCCACAAATCCTTCTCCGAGCTTTGTACTGCTTCCCGAATCATCTTCCACAACCATTGCCACGTCAACAACAAAATCCTGAAGTATCTTCGGTTCTGGTCGAACGCTGGTTTCTACCAAACGCTGGTGGTACAGCGCGGCCGTCGTCCAATTCTTCATCATGCCAGTCGTAGCACTCTTAATCGGAGTCGTGTTCAGATACCCCTTGATGTGATTGGTCTTCCTGAAGTGAATCCTCTTCCTGCGACTACACCTCTTGAGTACCTACTTCGTCCTGAACTGCACCTTCGTCGCCTACCGCTTCTGACCACTCGTAATCGTCGCGGGTTGAAGTGCACATCACGACTGATCGTGATGCGGTTGGTTTTGGGATCTAAGAACCTGAATGCCTTGCGACCCTCACAGTATCCGACAAAGACGAGCTTCTATAGTTTGCAGTCCAATTTTACCCAATATGCACATACGCCGGACATTCGAACACCCGAAGAAGGGTTCAACACAGGTTAGTTTCCGAACCATTTCTCGAACGGTGTCTTATCAACGACACGAGAAGGGAGGCGATTTTGGACGTAGGCGGCGGCAGTCATAATCGCCTCACCCCAATATTTCTTATGGAGGTTTGCCTCAAGCAACATACAAGTTGCCATCTCCTGCAATGTACGGTTTTTGCGTTCAGCCACACTGTTCTGCTGAATTGAATGTCTTTCAACTCGCTGTTGACGTATTCGCCTCCTCCATCCGACCAAACGAAACGCATCTTGACGTGAGCAACGTACCGTTTTAAGCAAACCAGCTACATCTGACTTCTGCCGCAACAAACAAACAACGGTATAGCGGCTAAAGCCATCGATGAGCGTCATCAGGAATCGACTGCCTCCGGGGTCACATTCGCCAAGGGTCCACATACGTCGGTATGCACCAGCTCGAGTATTCTGGCGGCTCTACTATCAGAGGCCGTAGGGATTGAAGTACGTAGAAGCTTACCTTTGAAGCAGTCCTCACAAACCTGCCGTAATCCGCAATCCTGCATCTTGAATCCCACCCGAGATTTCAGGCGTTCAGCTGTTCCAGGACCACAGGATCACGGTGGCCAAACCGTCGATGCCAAATATGCTGGCAGCTTGGGACACCGTGAATTTGGCTTTCGCGTCGGTTTTCTTTTTGTCCCCCGTTTTTCCCGCACTAGCACTGCTCGCGCTACCGCTTCCGATTCTGCTCCACTTCTCTTCTGCTGAAGCTACAACCGGAGACGGCAATCCTTACGGTAATGGCCAGGCTTCTGGCGGTGGAAACACAGCCATTTCTTCTGCTCGCTAGATTCCATCTTCATTCCCTCTTCATTCGACACTGAACCGCGCTCCTTTCGCCGCTGATACTCGATATTGCAGCTTTTGCTTTACGAGCGGCATTGTCATATCTGCTTCCGGCCGGCTCTTCAACGCCGTCACCAGACTGCTGTATGACTCCGGTAGAGACTCCAAAATGTCATTACATTGTGCAGCGATTCGCTGGAGCGCTTGGCCCGCGTCCGCCAGACAAATGAAAAACTCCTCCCAAATTGTCCAAATGCTTCTCCAAATCTTCATCATCACCGTAATTGGAGCTACTAATTTTCTTTAGTAAAGACACATGCGAGTTACGGTTGATTTTTTCTTGATACTGCTTCAAGAGGTTCCACACGTCTTTGGCCGAACCCGCGTCTCTAACCAAGTTGAGTTGGTTGTCTTTCAGTTTCAAAACATCAGTGACCGCATGATACTTCGTACCCCCCCCCCCCCAAGCACTGGTTACCGTTTCCGGTTTTGCATCGACAACAACGTACCACCGTTCTTCTCTTCTTCAACAGCATCTCCATTCGAGTTTTCCAAATTGAATAATTTTGGTTATTCAATCTGGGAAATAGACATTTTCTCACTCATGGTCCCGTTCCTATTCACTTAACACCTCCGACGAATCACAACAACCGTCTGAATGTATGTGTTCTGTTTTTGTTCACACCGAATGGTTTCTATACACACACTAGCGTGGCGACCTGCACGATGCTGAAGACGAACACTGTTTGCTACTGCCAAACTAATACACTAGCAGCCACTTAAGCACAATTCGAGGCATCACTGCTGCTACGCAGCAATCAGCTCACCGAAGACAAAATGGCTCCTCTTGTACCTCTCACTCGAACCAAACGCCTACGAAACAGTTCTCTCGACTTTCACCATCGATCTGGGCCCATAACCTTTTGGACGAAATGGGCAGAACCATCGACCATGCACAGGCTACCCAGCAGACACAATCTCGACGGAACAAACGCGGAGGAATCAACCGTGAGACTTTTCGGACGCGTGTTTATAAATGATAGTGAAACACATCACCATCGATAATGAATGATGTTTTATTTCCCTAACAAAGTAGTTGCTTAGATAGGTATATGGAATCGAGGATTATCATGATTTGCCAACGCTCCTCCCTAATCTTCGATTCTTATTAATCTCTTGAATGCGTGCATCTTCAGATTCAACAAAGCCTTCGTAAATCCGTCTGCAGGCTGATCCTTGGTATACTTTCCCGTAGGTCACTTCAGCAGCTCCTTGTTCCAAAGCGTCCTTCACAAAATGGTAACAAATGTCCAGGTGTTTTGTCCTCGGATCGTACCCTTGGTTTTCGGGCGACACGGATGGCGGATTGATGATCGATATGAATGGGATCATGCTTTCTCCAAACAATTGCCGTGTGATTTGTCTTTCCGGCATCAGAAAGCCTCTTGGATGGTACGAGCAAGAGCGACATATTCAAAAGCTTTTGACGTCAGAAAGTGCTACAGCAGATTGCCGTTTCACGTTCCAGGATCTTGCTCCTCCCATAGAGATGAACTCGTATCCGGGAGTCGACTTTCTTGGGCCTATATCTCCTCCCTAATCCGCATCTGGATAGGCAGGTAGTTCATTTTTGCCACCTTCATATTCCTTGCTCCATCATAACACTGCCCTCTACAGTTGGACAGCGGCAAACCAAACCGGATGAGGATGAGGAGTAGTGAGCAGTCGACGTGGACGCGGCGTTGGTAAGCGAAGGAGAAGGTGGGATGGTCCATATGCCCACTAAAACTACACCAACCGCCGAAGGCGTAGCTAAGATGCCTAGAGAGCGGGCACATGACCTGGGAGTGCAAAAGGCCCAGATAGGAGCAACATGTGCGAAAAAGAGGTGTGGCAGCATAAGCCACAAGGCGCGGGACTTGCAAAGGTCTTCCCAATTGCTTGATGTGTGCAGGAAACCGGTAGGCTGATAAGCACGTCATGGGTCAGATTGCCCGGCCGTTCGGGGTATTGTAACGATCCAACCGTAATGCAGGTAACCCAACTAAGCCTGAACCACTGTGAGGCCGCCCAGCAACTGTTGTGTCAGACTGTTAGCGAGTCGGCATCGGATATCGCCTTAATTTCTGACCCATACCGCATCCCATCCGGCAACGGGAACTGGTTTGCGGACAGGTCTAATATGGCGGCATTATGGACGACGGGCAAGTACCCGGTTCAGGAGGTTGTGTCCATCACAAACGAAGGCTTCGTGGTTGTAAAAGTGAATGGAGTGTTCTTCTGCAGCTGCTACGCACCGCCAAGATGGTCGATCGAACAGTTTTCCAATATGCTCGATCGGATGAAAACGGACTAACTGGCCTAAACACGTTGGTAATAGCGAGGGACCTCAACGCTTGGGCGCTCGAGTGGGGGAGCCGCCTTGCCAGCCCGAGGGGGCAGATTCTTCTGGAGGCCTTGGCTAGGCTCAATGTGGACCTAGCCAACGTAGGGTACCTACCATAGAAACGAAGCGGAATCGATCATCGATATAACATTCAGCAGTCCTGGGCTGCTTAGCAATTGGAGGGTGGATGATGGATACACCCATAGTGACCACTTGGCGGTTCGTTATTGTATCGTCCACAATACAAGGCAGCGCGCGGAAGGGGAGGAGCATCCACTCCATTCGCCCGCAAATGGAGGACGTCCTACTTTGATGTAGAGACTTTTGAAGAGACGCCTGAGAGGGAACGAAACTTACGCGAAACTCAGGAACCTTGCGGTGAACGACTCGTTATGACACTTACACGAGCGTGCGATGCGACCATGCCGAGGGAAGTCAAACCGACGAATGGAAGATCGCCGGTGTATTGGTGGACGGAGTCGATCGCCGACCTCCGAAGAACATGTCTCCACGCAAGACGGAGGGTGCAAAGAGCGCGGTCAGACGCCGAGAGAATTGAGCGTAGAGAGGTGCGCTAGTCGCCGCGAAGGCCGCACTAAAGAGGGGGATAAAGGCCAGCAAGCGAGCCTGCTTCGAGAGTCTGTGTCAGAAGGCCAATACGAATCCGTGGGGTGACGTCTATCGGGTAGTAATGGCCAAAACCAGGAGGATCGGCGGCTCCAACCGAGCGTTCATCAGAGCTGCTGCAGGTGCTCTGCAGGACTCTTTCCGAGCCACGACCCAAGTCCATGGCCCCCGCTGCCGTTGATGTGTGCCATGACCAGCGTTCCAGTATCCAAGACCTTAACGCTGTCATAGCGATTGAAGGGTGGACGGCTTAGCCGAACACCCGTGACCACGTGGGCACTGACAACGGCCCAACGGGGTCGGCGACGAGGCGACGGTGACGAATGATGAACTCGTTGCGATAGCAAAGTCGCTAAAGGTGAACAAAGCGCTGGGACCGGATGGTATTCCGAACCTGGCCATCAAGACGGCTATCTTGCTGGATCCCGAAATGTTCAGGGGTGGTGTCTGGACGATGGCGTCTTCCCGGACGCCTGGAAAATTCAGACCCTTGTGTTGCTACCAAAGACGGGGAAGCCACCAGGAGATCCATCGACATATAGACCTATATGTCTGTTGGATACAGCGGGTAAGGTGCTCGAGAGGGTAATCCTCAACAGACTGACAGCATAGAGGCGCAAGGAGGCGCAGGAATTTTGATACTGTGCGGTGGTCACCCTTGACGTGAGAATGCGTTCGTAGCGCCACGTTGGGGGCTACGCCGACCGCTCACGCCTTGGAGTTTCTGGGTACCTGTACAAGATTCTCGGAGCTATTTCAGAATCGCGTACTGGTATATAATACGAGGAGGCGAACGTGTGGATCCCGGGCGCGAAAGGTTCGACCTGGGTGGTGATGGAACACGATGTACGAGGTACTGCGGATGAGTTCGTGGTACGAGAGGGAATGGAACAACTCCACCAAAGGTCGGTGGACCCACCGAATAATCCCGGAATTAACCGGGTGGGTCGGTAGGCGACACGGTAAAGTGAACTTCCACTTAACGCAGATATTGTCTGGCCACGGCTGTTTTAGACAATACCTGCACAAATATGGGCATGCACAGTCCTCCGCATGCAGCGAGTGCGCGGGAGTCGAGGAAACTGCGGAACATGTGTTCATCGCATGTCCTCGCTTTGACGGCGCGAGATCCGGCATGATTGCCGTAAGCGGTCACGACACGACTCCGGATAATTTGGTCCAGAGGATGTGCCAGGACCAGGACGTCGGGGACGCGGTATGCGTAGCAGCCTCCCAGATCGTCCTCGATCTTCAACAAAAATGGCGAAACGACCAAAGGCAGGTCGCAGGGATCACCTAACTACTAAAGCTCTAAGTAGTTAGACATAGTGGGTGCTTAAGAAGCACAATAGCCCCCTCCCCGAAGTAATACCGAAAGGTGGTCCCGGGGAGGGTCCAGGGCTTAAGGCACGGGTGGATTTTTAGTGGTCGAGGAGTTGGCACCCTCATCCCCACACCCTGAGTTCTTCAGGTGTCTGGTGCAAAAAGTGCTCCCCCTCCCAAAGTTGGCGCCTATGATTGTAAAACTGCGCCTCATCAAAATGATTCAATGCGAAGGCGAACTTCCACAAGTGTTCTCGCACTACTGGAGATATATATATATTTTGGCGCAATGCTCAGTAAATTTATGTTTCTTTGTCCACGTTACGCATGCTAGGATTATCTCCAGCCAGTCAAAATATCCCATTGTACATCGCTACACATATGATTTCCTGTCAACCAATAGTTAAAATTACAGCAAAACATTGGAGGTCCGAGTCAAAAACATGTGCCATACAAAGCGGTGGGGTACTCCTTCCACCGTCGCGACGCCAACCTGTCGAAGCAGCAGCGGTGTCGAATCGATAAGAATACAATTTTGCGCCTCGTTATCAATCGGAGCAGTACCTACATATTTATCCAATCACGCTTGGTGGTGCGCATGTATTGACTGCACCAAAGTGGAGTATCGGTACTTGAGTAACCCACCTACTGATGCCCACATCTGGCTACAGAAGGGTTTGTGTATTTGTAAAATTGCCAAAACTTGTACATCGGATTGGTGGAAGGCCCCCATAAAATGACCACCGATAAACAAAAGCTCACCTCAGTTACCATTGACATTGGACGACAGGGAAATTGTGTTATGTGTCAGTGTCTGCTTGGTAAGACGCGACATATTTCAGATTTCGAATTCCGCTGGGTGGAAAAGTGTGCGTCAAAAAATATGGCACTTGAAAGATCGTGTCGATTCCTCGCGTGTCACTCGCGCCTAGTAGTTTGATTGTTTAGTATCTTCATTACAAGCGGCGCGGTTGGGCGTGCGCTCGAACTATCTAACGAGCGGGTTTCGGAGTGCGTCCGTCCCTAGCAGACTGCGTGCGGTTTCCTTGGGAAAATGCATGGTTTGCTACCAGTGAACACGGTGAACATGTTTGAGAAATATTGGATGAAGATTTGTCACTAGAAAGGAGCGAAAGCTGCAAGTTTTTCGAAGAGTATCGATTCACACAGTCAACGGAAAAGAAATGGTAAGCGAAGTAAACAACTTTCAATTATAAAACAATCAACACTGAACTTCGCCTCATGAATATGATCTGCAACGTGTTTATTATTGTTCTAAATTTGCAAACAAAAATCACGCCTCCAGCGCGATCATAAATTCAATCATTAATTAACGAAACTTGACAGCGGAGTTGATCCCGCCGGGCCCACGTTTGCAATCCGATCTACCGGGGAGATATTTTGGACAAAGTTCAAACTCGTAAAAATACCGTCGTCGTCATTCGGGCATCCAATCAATTCGAATCAATTGAGGAGCGACCGGAGGACGACGCGCCGGAGTTGTTTGTGATAAGTTCGTTGCAGCAGTGATGTGATTGGTGGCGCTAGAGCGTGCACACGTGCCTTTTTTTTAAAGCGCTGAATCGGAAATCAGAACTTTCATCCGCACGCGCATGCTCCTGGTGACATAATGCAAAATTTTCCAATCTAGAAGCTAGAATCTGGTCGGCTGAGAGTGAAACATTGTAGATACAAGCTTGGAGACATAAATAGTAAACAAACAGAATCGCCACTAGTGATGCCAAAACGCGGATACAATGGTGACAATTGTTTTCGTTGAACTGGGAGAAGCGATTTAGTTTCGATAGTTAGAATTTAATAAGTATATGGACGATAATGCTTGCATTGAGCGCAAACCGTTGATGGGATCATAACATCATCGACAGATGAGAGTGCGCGTGATGAAATCCTCGGATCGGACAAGTGTCAACAAACAATCGCTGCTTTTGTTGCTCCAGCATTGACAAGCGTAACTCCGACAAATCGACCGCAATTGGCGAACAAACGTGGATGTGATTTTCCATGTAAACCCTTTGTGTAATCGAGCCGATTTGAATTCTTAAAAACTAGCCTGTCGGTGATATCGAGTGGTACTTGCTGGCACCTATTCACCGGAAATCAGATGTTTGACTTTTGATAAAGCGCTATCGTGCGCATTACAAGTGCCAGGAAAAGTACGGAAGCGGTAATGAAACTACGGCTCATAATTATGTTCGCAGAACCCACCAAGAATCAAAGTTCCATTTTTTCGATTTCATTTCTTTTTAATCCAGTTGAAAATGAAAAATACGATCTCAAAATAGCCCTCCAGAGATAGAATAGCAGGGTTATTCGAACATTCCCTGCATGAGAACTAAGATGGCCATCACCAGGACTGTTATCGACGTCTGATATTCCACTATGTTGACATGGAATTGCATATTTCCGCATCGATTCATCCGTCAATATCCACGTTGTGTGATTGATTCGGGATTGACCAACACAATTTCGGGAACGCCAATCAACGGCGTATCATGACGATTAGATTGGGGATTTTTATTGCAATATACCAATATACCAAGGTTTTTTAAGTCATTCGTAGGAAACGACGCTGATTAGCCTGAAGCTTACACAACAGTTGATGAATGAGCTTTGGAGTGTGCCATTTTGAGATGATTTGTTTCAGTCCATTACAAATACGAAATTTGGAGGGTAGATAATCTCTCATTTTATTACTTCGATAATTTTACTTCGATAATGGACGCGTTGATAGCTGCAAGCGCGTTTTACCCCTTGCTACCAAGGCCTCGTATCGGCGTTGAGTAAACCTTGGAATACCGAGTATTTCGAGGAATTTTTTTTTAATATTAAATATTCTTTTCCTAATTGTTTTCAGTCAAAACATTTGACAAATGGATAATCCAAAAACCCATTTTTCCGATTGATTTTTGAACAGTTTGTATAAATTTTTCTTGATAAAGGAATCCACTACACAGATAAAAAGAAACATTGTATTTTTTGCGTGATCTAATGCACATAAAGGGAATGCTAGATTTGGCAGAAAATAATGGGAATTTCATGTAAATTTTAGCCTGATAACGCCTGAATCTAGCCTGTTGTATGAAAGAATGCAAACATTGTTGTATGGCGCATGAAAAATTGCAAACAATTTCGTCGTTTACGCCACCTTTGGCTTGAAATCAAACGATGTGAAATTTTACGCGCTTGTTAAAATTCATTATTTTTTTCTATGTAGCTTAAAACCCGATTCAAAATAAATTTGGACGCATTCAAGTGATCATAGCTCAAAAATTAAAAAATAAGGTGAAAAAAAAAAGGTTTTTATTGGGTTTTGGTTTTGTTTTTGGGGGTCATTCCGCATCGAACGCTGAAGAGCTTCGGTTTAGTTTTTTTCGCACTCCGCATTACCTCTTTTGCATTTTTTTTTTCAACCCGCTATCATTCACGCGGTGATTAAAAGTAGTGCACTGTTTAAACCACCGATATCCAGCCGAGCGTTCCATTAGGGAAGCAGACATTCCCGGCCGAGCCCGACGGATGATCTGTCCAGCCTGTACCATCGTCAAACACCCGAGGGGAAAAAGTGTAACCCCATAAGCACCATCGCAGCAAGGAAGGTCATCGCTCCATCCACTGCCGGTCAGCAAGCGGTGCTTTGTTTGCGAACAACAGCAGAAGCTGCCATACCGGCAAACGGCAAGTAGCACATTTGTTTTTTGTTTCGTCATCTGCTAGTGTGTTGTGTATCTCTCTCCCATATAGTAAATCGTTCTGCATAGGGTGGTCCAAAAAAATCATCTGATTTTTATTAATTTATTAATTTTTTTTTCTCTGTTCGCTGAATTTGTTCTTGCATGGATGATTCTACGGGGGGCGACTTGCCTCCCAAAGATGTTTTTAGGGCGCGCTGTTATCAGCCGTCTTCTGCCTCTCCTTGGGTTGTCTACTTTCGGCAGAAAGTGAAAGCCCTAGATTTTTTGGGCATTAAAAGAAATTTGACGCGTCGTTATCCGGGGACCGAATTTCATCAGGTCAACCGAAACAAACTGCGTGTTACTGCACCTACGTATAAAATTGCAAATGAAATTGCCAGTGACGCAGGTTATAATGTCGAGTACTACGTCTACATCCCATCTCGAGATGTGGAGATAGACGGTGTGGTTTCTGCAGCGAGCCTGACGTGTGAAGACGTTATGGAAGGTAAGGGGCGACTTCCAGATTCCGCTTCGTCTACCATTGAGATTCTGGAATGCAAAAATTGCATGCAGGATCAATGGTAGATGGAAAAAAGACGTATTCACCGTCGGACTCGCTACAAGTGACCTTCGCCGGATCAATTCTCCCAAAATTTGTTGAAATTGATAAAGTTTTTTTCCCAGTGCGCCTTTTTGTACCAAGGGTATTTAATTGTACCAAGTGCAAACAGTTGGGTCATACGGCTACTTTTTGCGACAACAAGCCCCGTTGTGGCAAATGCGGCCAAAGGCATCTAGAGGATGCTTGCCAACAGGAAGCAACAAAGTGTGCTTACTGTGGCAAAGAGCCTCTCCACGATTTGCAGAACTGCCCCGTGTACAAGAAGCGCACTGGTAACGTGAGACGTTCCATACAAGAACGCTCCAAGCAGACGTATGCAGACATGTTAAAGTCGCAAAACGGAGCGTCTGCATCGTCTGTATCAGCCGCTCAAAATGAAAATCCTTTTTTGATTTTGTCTTCCGATGAACTGGACTCTGACGAAGCCGATGAGAGTGGATTTCCGGAGGTACACGCCCCCGGTAAAAGAAAGCCTACTAGTTCTCCGGGTGTGCGCCGGAAACAAATAAAACCTACTCTCAAAAGCTTGCAAAAAATTGGAGGTAGAGGGGGTCAATTTAAAAAACCGAATAAACCGGTAATAGCTGATGCATCCGTTCCTAGCTGTAGCTATACCAACCCGCCGCTACCTAATAACAGTAACCGTAAGAGGTTACCAAACACTACGTCTTCTCGCAATTCTAAGAATATCCCGTCCAAGCGAGGTAAGATTAATTTTAGGGACATTGTGGATAACATTTTAAATGCTCTTGGCCTTTCGGATGCTTCACCGCTCCGAGGAATTATTGACCTGCTTATTCCTATAGTTGGAAACTACTTCAAGCAATTGACTGTATCATGGCCCCTTATTGGTGAATTCATATCTTTCGATGAATAATTCGTCGAGTGAGGATCAAGATATGATCACGGTATTACAATGGAACTGTCGTAGTCTAATACCTAAATTAGACTCGTTCAAGTATTTGATTCACAATTCTGATTGTGATATATTTGCTCTCTGTGAAACATGGCTTTCATCCGAAGATGAATTAAACTTCCACGATTTTAACATTATTCGCCTGGACCGAGATGATTCATATGGTGGCGTACTTCTGGGGATCAAAAAGTGCTACCCCTTCTATAAAATCTCACTCCCAATAATCTCAGGCATTGAAATCGTCGCTTGCCAAATAAATGTAAAGAATAAAGATCTTTGCATAGCTTCCGTCTATGTCCCTCCGAGGGCATCAATAAACCGCCGTCAACTTTGGAGTTCAATTACATTACTTCCATCTCCAGTTCTTATTTTGGGCGATCTGAACTCCCACGGTACTTCTTGGGGCGAACAATACGATGACAATAGAGCGGGTATTTTCTATGACTTATGCGACGATTTCAACTTGACCATCTTGAACACTGGGGAAGCGACACGAATAGCAAAACCTCCTGCCAGGGAGAGTCGACTTGACATATCTTTGTGCTCTAATTCACTATCATTAGATTGTCTGTGGAAGGTAATCAATGATCCCCATGGTAGTGATCACTTACCAATAATTATCTCAATCACAAATAGTTTTCACAAAACAGACCAGCCAATCCATGTTCCTTATGACCTCACGAGGCATATCGATTGGCAACATTTTGCATCGGCGGTAACCCTTGGTATTGATTCTACCGATCCTCTTCCACCATTAGAAGAGTATCGTTTCCTTTCCGACCTGATGTACAAAAGTGCATTAGAAGCTCAGAAACGACGTGTTCCAAGTGCATCCCTCAAAAGAAGACCCGCCACCCCTGGATGGGATGACGAATGCACTAAGTTGTATCTTGAGAAATCCGATGCGTTTAAAGATTATCGTAGACATGAAACATGCGAGCTTTTTGACAAGTACCTCAAGCTTGAAAAAAAGCTTAAAAACTTACTCAAAGCAAAGAAACGCAATTACTGGCGTTCGTTTGTAGAGGGACTATCTAGAGAAACCTCGATGACAACGCTTTGGAGAAAGGCTCGTTACATGCGAAACCGCTCATCCTCCAATGAGAGTGAAGAATACTCCATGCAATGGATATTCGACTTCGCTAAAAAGGTTTGTCCAGACTCTGTCCCAACACAACCGAATTTACGGGATACTACCCGAAATAACGGTTCTCTGGCCGAACCATTCACAATGTTGGAATTTTCAATGGCACTTCTTTCATCGAATAACTCTGCTCCGGGAAGCGATATGATTAAATTCAACCTTCTAAAAAATCTTCCTGATATCGCTAAAAGACGATTACTTAACCTGTATAACACTCTCATGGAATTAAATATAGTTCCACCCGCATGGAGGCAGGTTAAAGTAATAGCTATTCAAAAGCCTGGGAAACCAGCGTCTGATTACAATTCTTACCGTCCGATCTCTATGCTATCATGTTTAAGGAAATTGTTAGAAAAAATGATCCTATCAAGACTTGACCGTTGGGTTGAATCAAACAACCTGCTATCAAATACGCAATTTGGTTTCCGAAAGAGCAAAGGAACAAACGATTGTTTAGCGTTGCTTTCATCTGATATACAACTGGCCTTTGCACACAAGGAGCAATTGGCTTCAGTATTTCTGGATATTAAGGGCGCATTTGATTCAGTTTCCATAGATATACTGGCAGATAGTCTGCACAGTAGTGGTTTACCAGGAATTTTAAATAACTTTTTGTATAATTTACTGTCAGAAAAACAAATGACCTTTAATCTAGGTCAACTGACAACTTCCAGAATTAGCTACATGGGCTTACCCCAAGGCTCATGTTTAAGTCCCTTGCTTTATAATTTTTATGTTAAAGATATTGATAACTGCTTGGAAAATAGATGCACGCTAAGACAACTTGCAGACGACGCTGTGATCTCCTTTAGAGGTCCACGTGCAGAAATCTTGCAAAGACCATTGCAAAATTCCCTAGATAATCTGTCCATCTGGGCCAGAAATTTGGGGATCGAGTTTTCACCGCATAAAACCGAATTGGTAGTGTTTACTAGAAAGCGGTTCCCAGCCCAACTGCGTCTCAAGCTGTTGGGAAGAGACATTACCCAATCTTTGACCTTCAAATACCTTGGAGTCATGTTTGATTCAAAATGCACTTGGAGTAATCACTTTGCGTATTTAAAACAGAAATGTCAACAAAGGATCAATTTTCTAAGATCAATTTCCGGGACATGGTGGGGTGCTCACCCGGAAGACCTCATTAAACTCTACAAAACAACTATTCTTTCAGTTCTCGAATATGGCTCTTTTTGCTTCCTCTCGGCAAGAGATAGCCACCTCATCAAATTGGAACGCATTCAATATCGTTGTCTACGTATTGCCCTTGGCTGTATGCATTCAACGCATAATATGAGCCTGGAGGTTCTGGCAGGAGTAAAACCCTTACAGTACCGCTTCTGGGAGCTCTCATCTAGAATACTGATCAAGTGTGGAATCAGTAACAACCTTGTGATTGAAAACTTCGAAGAAATGCTCGAATTGAGTACCCAGTCAAGATTCTTACGAATCTATATTAACTATATGTCATCCGATATTAGTCTTCCATGCTATAACCCTCCTAGTGTACGCTTTCCTTATCACAGTTCCTCCATTGATTATGATCTCTCCATGAAACAGGCTATTCAAGGAGTTCCAGATCAACTTCGACCTATTTTAATTCCCCATATTTTTATCGAAAAGTACCAACATGTCAGTTGCAATAGAAGAATTTTCACTGATGGGTCACGCATTGATGGATCCACTGGTTTCGGTGTTTACAATGAATACTCATCTGCCTTCCGGAAACTTCAGGAACCTTGTTCCGTATATGTTGCTGAGCTGGCAGCAATCAATTTCGCATTGGGGATAATTTCCGACATGCCCATAGACCATTATTTCATCTTCTCGGATAGTCTCAGTTCTATTGAGGCCCTCCAGTCGATGAAAACAGTTAAGCACTCATCTTACTTTCTTTCAAAAATAAGGGAGCAGATGTGTGCGTTGGTCGAAAGATCATTTAGAATTACCTTTGCATGGGTCCCCTCACATTGCTCAATTCCAGGCAATGAGAAGGCGGACTCTCTAGCAAAGGTGGGCGCACAAGAAGGCGAGATTTTTGAAAGAAGAATTTCACATGATGAATTTTTCCCATTAGTACGTCAGAGTTCTCTTCAAAGTTGGCAAAACGATTGGACAAGTAATTCTCTTGGGCGGTGGTTACATTCCATTATTCCAAATGTTTCGTCGAGATCGTGGTTCAAAGGTCTGGATGTAAGTCGCGGTTTCATTCGTGTGATGTCAAGACTTATGTCCAACCACTACTCGCTAGACGCACATCTCTACAGAATTAACCTCGTCGATAGCAATGTATGTAGGTGCGGAACCGGTTATGATGACATCGATCACGCAGTTTGGCATTGCCCGGGTAATGATGCCTCCAGAGCACGACTATTGGATACCCTTGTGGCCCGAGGTAGACAACCCTTCCGCGAAGTAAGAGATGTTTTGGGAATGCGTGATCTTCCCTACATGCAAGCGATTTACGAATTCCTTTGTTTGTCTGATCTAAGAGTGTAATGTCATCACCCCCTCCCTTTCACTCTAGTAAATTCCCTGCCATTGTGTCCCAGTTATATTATCCTTTTGTTTCCGTGCTACTTGTACCTGCCCAGCAAGCTGTGGTCACCCATCTGCAGCTTAGTTCCTGTAAGGGACTACAGAGAACGAGGATTTGGAAGATGTCGCAACCATGAGCAGCATCAAATACCTGAAATAAGTTACCTGCCTAGCCCCTTCCAAACAATAATGTGACCCATTAACCTCGAGCTAGCCACGAGTAATTGGCACCCCTCTTTACTAAAATCGAAATAGAAAAATTGTTAATTACAATATTGAATATCGGCTCCGCAAAGTGTTACACACGCCTGAGCCTAATAAATAAACGAACTGATTAAAAAAAAAAAAAATGCATTGAAAATGTTGCAGAAAGCCTATGGGGAATCTGCTCTATCGCGTGCACGTGTGTTTGATTGGTATAAGTCGTTCAAAGAGGGCCGTACATCAGTTGAAAATCTGCCTCATGATCGTCGTCCAGCAACATCAATAAACGAAGAAAACATCGAAAAAGTGAAGAAAATTGTGCTGCAAAATCGCCGTGTGACCGAGAGAGAAAGAGCTGATGAGCTCAACAAATAAAATGGATCCGCTCATAAAGATTGGACTCGAAAAAATGCGACACTCTTTTTTGGGTGTAACTTTTTATCGCGTGGGTAAAAATTAATTTTGGGTAATACTAGTTTAGAGTGTTATGTTTATGTGTGCAAAATTATCGCGATCTGTCAAGTAGTTTTCAAGATGCATTCGAAACAAGAAGAGCTACGCCAGCAAATCTTGGGCGCGGTGATCGATAATCCTGGTCAGTCGCACAGATGGATCGGCAAAATGCTTGTAATCCACCATTCCACCGTGTCCCGCGTTGTGAAGATGTTCCAGGAGACAAAGACCATCGCGCGGCGCGCTGGAAGCGGCCGAAACCCGAAAACGGAATACCCAGAGAAGGTGCGGAAGATAAGGCAGTACTTTAAGAATAACCCGAACCTTTCCACCCGAGACGTGGCCAAAAAGGTCAATTCGTCGAAGTGGTTCGTCCAGCAGACCATGAAGCGGGCTGGGCTACGTGTTTTTAAGGTCAGGAAGGCGCCAAACCAAAACACGGTGGCCAAATTGCGTGTGTGGAAGCTGTACCGTGAGTGGCTGGTCAAGCCAGGCTGTCTCGTCATGGACGACGAGACATATATCAAGGCGGACACCAAACAAATCCCCGGCCTCGAGTTTTTTGTCGGTACGTCCCGAATTGAGGTTCCGGAAAAGTTCCGGAAGAGAAAGATGGACAAATTCGCGAAGAAGTACCTGTTGTGGCAGGTGATCTGCGAGTGCGGACGGTACAGCAACCCGTTCGTTACAACCGGTACCATAAACGGGCAGATTTATCGAGAGGAATGCTTGCAGAAGCGCTTGCTGCATTTCCTCCGCTCTCACCGTGCCAAGCCTGTAATGGATTGGTACGAAGCGAAAGGCGTTAATGTGGTCCCGAAGGAGGCGAACCCACCAAATACACCAGAACTTCATCCGATCGAAAAATTTTGGGCGATAATGAAGCAGAAGTTGAAGAACAGCGGAAAAACACTCAAAATCGATGAAGCTTTGAAGAAAAACTGGGAGAAATTGTGTAAGGAAGATGGACAAAGCCTCGCCCAAGATCTCGTGACCAGTGTTAAGAGAAATGTATGAGCATTCAGCTTGGGGGAGGAAATTCAATAAATAAATTATGCCAAAACATAGCTAATATATAGTTATTTAATTCCTGAAAATTTGAAAAGTATCCGTTTGAAAATGAACTTTTGGTGATCATTTTTGAGTGTCTCATTTTTTCCGAGTCCAGTCTTTAGCATTATACAGGGTAGGCCCAAATAAGTGTAGCATGAAACAAAGACTGTATCTCCCACGAAGAGACAAATAATTTAATGTTTCTTTGTTATTCTGTTTCTTATATTTTATTGTTTATGTGTACATATTTAAATTTCGATTCTATCGCCTTTAGCTTTAATTATTTCCCATTAGTCTCTTCGGAAAGGCATTACAAGCGGCACGCACCTAATTTACGGGGATTTCATCCCATATCTTCTGTATGGTAGCTTTGAATGTTTCAATACCCATTGGTTTGAGATCTCGAAAGTGAGCTTCCATGATTCCCCCAATAGAGAAATCCAGAGGATTTGCATCTGGCGAAGAAGCTGGCCATAATTCCTTAGGAATGAAGTCTGGTAAATTCTTGGTGCACCATGCTTGGGTAATCTTTGCTCCTGTTGAAACACCCATTTGCGGTTACCGAGCATCGTTGAAGTATGCTTCTTCAAATGCTTCTCCAGGACCTCTTTTACGTAGTATGCTGCGTTGATTTTTACACCCTTATCAATGAAAAGCAGTGGTAGACGACCTTCCGCAGAAATCGCTCCCCAAACCATGACCGAAGTATGATTTTGGAAGCGTTGAACTGCGCGAATAGAAGTAGGTATATCCTGAATACTCGCTGCGTAGACCCTGTCATTTTGAGTGTTTGCTGCAATACGAAATTTTTTCTCATCCGAAAACACAATCATGGAATCACCGTGCCGACGAAGTAATTCGTGACAACCAATGGCTCTGTTCTTTTTGTTGGCTTCCGAAAGTCCATGAATTTTTCTTTTCTTGTACGGCACCGATCTCAAATCCTCTTTGAGAACTGATCCGATAGTTTTCCTGAGACATCCAGCCAGTGAGCCAGTTTATATGAAGAACGACAAGGATTTCGGCCAATTTGCTCACACACCGCCTTTCCAAGCCGTTTGGTACGTACACTCCCAAGTAACAATTTTAGTTTTATTCCAGCCGTATAGCACTCTTCCCGGCTTTGTTGATAAAACTACATTCAAAACTGTTTTGTCTACCAACACCTCTTCTATGCTTCTTTAAAGCCGAAATTTGTACAAAATGTCCCACTCTATAGACGGTTGTGAAAACAAGTTCATAAAAGCTTTATAAGAACATAAAGATTTTGAAAATGTTCTAGTGAAAAATGTTATGACCACTTGAGAACCTGCAAAAACCTATTGGCCGCCATTAAAACCAGAATGTGGCTCAATGGCTACAGCTGTCAAACTTCACTGTGAAATCGAGGTTGTTTTTTGTTGTTCTGCTTTGTTCGATTATCTGCTCTTCTGATTCATTTAGCAGTAAAAAAAAAGGTTTAATGAAGCCGGAAATTTTGTTTGAATATCCTAAACAAATTGAGTGTTCTACAGCGTATTATGCTTCAAATCAAATGCGCAATTATTTTTATGGTGAATATTGGCACGATAAGAGCCGAATATTAATGCGCCTCGGAAATTATGCGAATTTACAACAACATAAATCAAATTAAAACAAATATATTCGATACATTAATTGAGAATTTCCTGAAAAGTGCTTGGAATTAGATGAGATTATCTAAAAATGTGGAAATAGTCCTCTGTGGTCTGCTTTTTTTTTACATACTGAAAAAATTTGTTTTTTTTTTTTTCCCACATTTCAATTATTTCTTATATTTAAATATGGCGATTGGAAAAAAATCACAGTTTTGCCATAAAGCCAATTTTTCGCAACGACTATTATAAAAACATTTTGTGGTTTTGTGGTCTCCTTCCATGGCGATTTTGCGGTTTATGATTTTTTTCCGGGAGGTAAATTGGTTTAAAATTCTTTTTTACATGACAATAAGAAAAAAAAAAAAAGTCGTCTAAAAGCGGTATTCTAAGCATTTTTTAAGGTTTTAAAAAGGTGAAAAAAAACCTGAGAGGAGTACAGGGTGCGGCAGAAAATAATACGAAAATTTGTTCTACTTCTTTCAAATCCCATTCTTAACTAATTTAAGCAATAATATCAACATTTTCGAATGCAGTTATCTTTATAAAGTCTTTTTAAATATATTTATTCTATGTTGTCCTCCACTTTTATTAATAACATCCTCGAGCCGACGCCGGACGCCAGAGCATGCCTTTCGGACGTAGTTCTCCGACATTGACTGCCATGTACGTATTATGGTTGACTTCAGGGTTTTCACACTAGGGTGTGATGTTTTGCAGGCTCGTGCTTCAACATATGCCCAAATCGAATAATCCAACGGATTAGCATCTGGACTGCTAGGGGGCCAGGGGGTTATCGTTCAACCATTGTTGGGTTCGATTGGACGTGTGACACGGCGTTCCATCCTGCTGTAGGACAACGTTTTGGTCCTCGGAGAAGTTGGCCTTCACCCAGGTCTTGGTCTTGGTCCTTTAAAATACCGATTTTAACTCCAGCATCAATGAAAACAGGCGGCATTTTCAAACCGTTCGACGCCACCAAGCCAAACATCATGACACCAACCGAATGTTTGGTTTGAAATTTGAATTTCACTTTTTCCGAAACGTTCTCCATTTTCTGCGGTGAAATGAACCTGTCCGTGCGGCTGTTGGCCACAGCATCGATGCTGAAAAGCTTTTCGTCGGAGAACAGGATTATCATTTTTCCCTTCTTCAACAAGGAAAGCAATCTCTTGGAACGAGTCACTCGTAGTTCCTTGACCCGGTCCGTAATCAAGGGGCGTTTCACTCTGGCTCTGGAAGATGCATGCAGGTCTTCTTTGATGATTCTCCGCATGGATTTCTCCGAAATATTGGCTTCCTTTGCAAGTTTTCTTATGGAACGCACCGGGTTGCGAGCAATTTTTGCACGGACCGATTTGATCACGTTCGGCGTGCGTGCAAAGCGCGGACGTCCGTTTCCCGGCTTTCACTGCTTAGGACCATCCTGCAGGGACTTTTTTATGCGGTAAACTGTTGCCAAATGGCACCCTACCACCTTGGCAATCTCTTTCGGCTTATTCTGGGCGAGCAAAAAACTGGTGATCACTTCTTTCGCGAACATGTTGACGAATTTGCAATAAAACAAATAGAATGTTTGGATGCAGCACTTGAAAGTCAACATAAACAAATACACTTTCGACAAAAATTAGTCACTAGCTACACGAATTAACCCAATACTCAAGTTTGAACATTTTCGCATTATTTTCTGCCGCACCTTTTCTATCAGTTTTGGAGTTTAAACGAGCTTTGCCTTCGTGATTGCCCAAAATTTTTCAATTGGGCGAAGTTCCGGAGTGTTTGGATGTTGACGTCTTTTGGTACAAAAACTACATTATTATCTTTATACCAGTCTAAGACTGGCCGGGCATAGTGGTAAAGATGCCAAATCCGGCCAAAACAGTGTCGGGCCATCGTGAGATCTCGTGAAGGGCAGAAGTCGTTTTTGGAGGTGGACGTCCTTGTAGATTTGTCCGTTGACGGTCCCACAGGTGATGTATGGCTGACTCATTTTGCCACATCCGTAGATCGCTTGCCAGACAAGGAATTTTTTGGCGAATTTCGACAGTTTCTTCTTCCATACACTCTCCTGAACGGCTAACTTAGAGGTGGCGACGTAGTGTTTCTGTCTTGGCATTTGTTTGGTGTCGGCTTTAATGTAGGTCTCATCGTCCATCACAATGCAGAACGGTTTTGTGTTTTACTCCCTGTACAGTTTTCTTGCACGAGTTTTGGCCACCGAGTTCTGTTTATCGCTCCGGTTCAGTGCCTTCTGGACCTTGTACACATGTAATCCAGAACGTTTCATTGTTTTCTGCACAAAACAAACTGAAACTTTCGCCTTTTTCGCAACATCCCTGATCGAAATGTTGGGATAACGCTTAAATTGGTTCCATACTATCCTGGCCTTCTCCGGATTTGATGTGCCACGTTTTTTGCCACTACCATTTTTCCGCTTGGTTGTCTTACGGTCCTTGAACGTTTTGATCACATGAGATACGGTTGAATGTGCGATTCCGAGCTGTTTTCCGATCCATCGATGAGAAGCGTTTGGGTTTTCGAAGTGAGTGCCCAAAATTTGTGGCGCACTATTTCTTCATTCGAAGCCATCACTGAAATCACTCGACCGATTTTCACGAAACTCATTACACAATTGACACAACACAATGAAATACATTCAGTTAAAATTTCAATAATTTTTACCCACACGCTAAAAAGTTACGAACAATTGCGTGTGTCCAAATTTCATCGAATACAGTCCTTAGGATCTCTTAGAGGAGAAAGAAAACCCGACTGGTTTGATTGAGAACGTAAGGTTTTATTTATAATTCAAAATCTTACAGACTACTTTGATTGGTTCTTACAACCACCGATCTCCATCAGTTTGAAAAACCATAGCCTGCGTCGATCTAATCGTAACATAAATCTAGGTAGGTTCTCTTTAGCAACGAGCTGGTCGCTTGCACTAGGGTTACTAGCCCAGGTTTTAACTATAGGACTGTGTTTGTAATGACAAAATCAAGATCGCACTATATTAATGATACGATATCTTATATGCGGTTGAACAAATGCCTATAATTTCTTTATAATTTTCTCAATAATGAGCGTGACTAGAAGCGCTTAAACTAGAAAAGATTCTTTGATTTAACCATAATCAACCAGCCGCCTCCTCCATCTGTCAACAATCGAAGTGAAGACAACCACTTCTACTGACGCCAAAAATTAAATCACCTCATTGGCAGGCATATGCTGTCATAACGGGGTGTACACACGCTCTCTCTTTCTCTCTCGTGTTTACGTACTTCCATATTAGGAAAGTGTTTGCGGGTAACGAGAGAGGGGAAGAGGTGGTCAAATAGTGTGATCTTCGGCGCTGCTGCTACTCCTACCGTTTCTCGCGGATAGCGCGCGCGATTCAGTTATCAAATGACTGCGAACTGGCAATGATATCATTTTTCTTCGGTCGTCGGTGCGGGTGGACTCTCGTGGGTAAAAATGTGAAGAAGAGCCCGAGCGGGCAGTTGGAAGCATCTTTACGAATGGGGGAGGCTTCTTTGATTTGTGCGTGCAGTGAAAGTTGAATATCGGCGAAGATTTTATCGATCCTAGATCGCAGCTACAGGAGATGGAAAGGACAAGAAACTGAATTCTGAATGCTTCTGAGATATGTTTGTACTGCGTGGTCACTTCTTTTGGCTATTTGGTGAAGTTGTTTTGTAGATATCATGTGCTCTATAATTTTTTCTGCAAATGATCGTCATTTATTGTGGAAAAAGTGGTACAGGAGATACCCAGGTGTAACCTTCCATGTTTGTAGGCAGTAAGTGCAAACCAAATGAAGTGTGAATAATTCCAACCAAGTGCTAAAAATGCTGCCATCAAACGGGATGAGTGTATGTTCGTCAACAACGCTGCGAGCCGGAAAATGTTATCTTTGAAATGTGTTGTCAACAAATCGAAATCATTCCGAGTATAATCATCTTTAGTTTGTTAAGGTTTGGAAGTTCGCCCGTTGGGGTAGCATTTTAACCGTGAAGCAAAGGCCTGTTGGTAACGTTTCGAATAAAATTGGACTCCGGAATCCGTTGATTTGTTTGAAAGCATAACTCACTTTACATTTTTTAGTAAAATGCAAAAGTTGGCTTCGGCAATTTTGGTCTGTTTTAGGCATCCTTTTTTTAAACCTTTTTCTACAAGAACTTTAACGTTTGCAGTTTTGGCTTCCGTTTGATTAGTTAAAGTTTTCCTAATATTATAAAATAATTACCTCCGAAATGCTATAGGGATGGGTGTCAAAATCAAACAACACTGAAAATGCATGATTAGTACTTCATCACTTCCATACTGCTTTTTTTGTTTCAATTGAGAACTAATTACTTTTCTAGAGTATTGACTACTCATTTAGCTTTATTGACCACTTATTATATATTGCAGAAAAAGCACCATTTCTACCCAAAAAAGTTATAAAAATGACAAATGATAAATTTTATTTTTCTAAATTTTATATTTCATCGGTAGCTACTTTTGATGAGTGTTCCTGGTTGCAAGAAAGGCAAAATATTCTTGGTTCAGAGTTTTGTTGACTTTTAATATTAGTAACTTTATATTTAGGCATTACTCAACCCATAATCACATAAAAGTTCAAAATACAAACAATTTAATTGTACATGTTGCATATAATTTTCAGTCGTATAAACGCTATAATTATTTATAATTTTTAATTTCTTCCTTTAGAAGTGGAAGTAAAGCCGTTGGTCCTGACCTATGAGTTGGATGGAGTTTTTATTATGTAGGGTGGCTTAATGAACCTACCCCAGGCTAAAAGCCCCGTAAATACGAAAAAAAAACACACCCAAATTTGAATATACAATTCTCGAATAATTCATGATAAGGTTCTTGGAGCAAAGTATAAGAGTGACCGCTTTGGTTGAGTGATTAATGTGAACTAACGTTTATTTAACAATTTCTAAGGAGTGTATCGAATATAAGCTATCCACATACATTTGCGTTGTACGCATGTATTTGTGATGGTTTTTTATGCTCTGAACACTGCATGCTGTGCGTTTGACTGTCAGCTTTCTTTTGTTTACTTGCTTGTGCGGTTCAAATTCTGCGTTTTCAAAATGTCGCGTATTGAAAAGGAAGTGAAAATTAAGGTTCTGGACACAGGGGTAAGAGAGAAGGGTATTACTATGCGAAAATTGGCGAAGCGGTTTGGAATTCATCATTTGAGTGTTAAAACCATCATTAATAAAATCTGCGAACACTATTTCTTGGATGAGCTACCATGAAGAGGCAGAAAACCCGGTTCTTCCAACCTGAAACTGGAGCAAAAAGTGGTATCTCTAATCATGAAGAACAAATCAATGTCAATACGTGATTTAGCCGGAAAAGCAGGAACGAGTGTCGGAACGATCCAGCGTATCAAGAGGCGAAACCACCTGAAGACCTACAAGAAGTAGAAAATCTCGGAACAAAGTGCAGAACAGAAGAAGCGAGCAGCAACAAGGGCCCGTTTTTTTTCTTGTTTTTTGCAGCGTCCGGATGCATGCGTTTTGATGGACGATGAGACCTATGTAAAGGAGGACTCAAAACCCTTCCAGGTCCACAATACTTTACTGCCGTCGTTGGGGAGGATGTGAGCGATGCGGACAGGTCGATTCAAGTACTGGTATGGCAAGCAATATGTTCCTGTGGTTTGAAGTCAACCATTTTTTACACTACCGGAACTATAAATGTGGAAATCTATCGATTCGAGTGTCTCCAGAAGAGATTGTTGCCTTTATATAAGAAGCATAGTACACCTCCACTGTTTAGGCCGGATTTAGCGTCGGCTCACTATGCCAAAATTGCCGGCGTCGGTGGTGTAGTGGTAAGCGTGACTGCTACTTGGCACCCCAGTAGGGTCTGGGTTTAATCCCAGTCGACGTCGGTGGTTTTTCTGAGGCGAAAAAATCTTGTCACGTCTTCCTTCGGAAGGGAAGTAAAGCCGTTGGTCCCGGTTCATATTCATGAGTCGTTAGGTAGGGTCCAGGTGGTGGAGTCGTCTTCCTGGCGTCGGTGATTGTCACCATGTGAGGAAATAGGCCGACGTAAAATAAAGATTAAAAAAAAAAAAAATCGATTGCTCCTTCACTCCTCCTCAAGCTCGACGCACTGCAGGCCAATCTTGTTTCGTAGCTGTTCCAACTTGACTCTTGCTAACGGCTTCGTGAGGATGTCAGCAATCATCAGTTCTGTGGGACAATAGATAACATCCATGACTCCGGTACTAACCAGATCCTTGACGAAGTTGTACCGTGTGTCAATGTACTTCGTTTGGTTATTTGTTCCTTCGGATCGCAGCATTGCAATGCAGCTTTTGTTGTCCTCCTGCACCGCAATGGGATTTGCGACCACTTCTCCCACGTCGTTCATAAGTTTGAGAAGCCAAAGCAATTCACGGCTGGCTTCGGATAGTGCGACGTATTCCGCCTCAGTCGATGAAAGTGTGACACACTGTTGCTTCCTTGCTGTCCAGCTGATAGGTCCACCAAGCAGGAACACGAATCCAGTATTGCTCTTCCGGTCCACGCAATTGCCTGCCCAGTCAGCGTCCACGTAGGCTTCCAGTGTTCCTTCACCTCCTAGCTGCAACTTCAAGTTTGCGGTTGTGTAGAGATACCGCAGCATGCGTTTTGCTTCCGACCAGTCGGCTTGAGTGGGTCGGCTAACCTTTCGTCCCAGAATGGATGCACTGATAGCGATGTAGGGCCTCGAATTCACCGCAATGTACAGCAAAGCACCTTCTAGGCTTTGGAACTCCTCGTTCCGGGGCATCGGATCCTCCTCCATTTGCTATTTATTCGGGTATCCTGGGTCCACGGGGATGTGGGACGGCTTTGCTTTGTCTTGACCAAACTTAGCCGCGACCCTCCGGATATAAGCGCTTTGATTCAGTAGGAACTGGCCGTCTTGCGTCCTCTGAATCTGGATGCCAAGGTAGTGCGATACTGCTCCAAGATACGTGATGGTGAAGTGTCGTTGCAGGAAATTACGAACCCTCTCGTATTCGTTTTGATTGTGGTTCAGAATTAGCATGTCGTCTACGTACAATAAGATGAAAGACTTTTGCCCGTTGCACGTCCTCACGTACAGACAAGGGTCGGACTCGGATGGCGCATATCCAAGCTCCTGTAGCATCTTGCTGATCTTCTCGTTCCACACTCGTTCTGCCTGCTTCAGGCCATACAGGCTTTTGCGTAAACGGCAGACATCGCTCTTGGAACCGGTCGTGAATCCAGCAGGCTGCTTCATGTAAATCGTTTCGGATAATTTGCCGTAAAGGTACGCCGTCTTGATGTCAACGTGTTGCACCATCAGATTACGGCGTGCGGCGATACTGAGTATGGTGCGAAACGTCGTCTGCTTCGCCACTGGCGCAAATACTTGGTCGTAATCCGTGCCATACTTCTGGGTAAAACCTTGAGCAACAAGGCGGGCTTTATAACGGATCACGTTACCATTATAGTACAGCTTCTTCTTGAAGATCCATTTGCTACCGATGGCCCTCCGATCGGCAGGTAATTGGACGACTTCCCAAGTAGCATTCTCTTGAAGCGATTCAATGGCTCGTTTCCATTGTTCGCGTTCAGGGCAACTCATGGCTTCTTGGTAGGAACATGGCTCGTGCTGTTGTTCCGCTACCAGCGTGGCTGCAGCTGAGTAACGGTACGGTGGCATGCCTTTGTTTGCCCGGTTTGATCGTCGAGGTGCACTAACAACATTCTCCTCCTGTTCTCCGGTTGGTTCAGCCTCTTCCGGTGTACGATCTTGGTCATGTCGATTCTCCTCCTGCCCATCAGTAGATCCAGCCTCTTCCACGGATTCATCTTCCTCATTTACGAAATCTTTGATGGTTGATTCGTAGCCGTAGAAATCATCTTCGCTGATGTCACTCCTATCGTCGTTGTCATCCACTGTAGCAACGGGGACTTCATTAACTTTGGCAGGTTCAGTAGGTCGGAAGGGATAATCTAGCATGCATTCCTTATGAGATTCGATTGCCCGAACCTTCTCCGGCGTCAGAAACACTGCGTCGCGGCTTACGGTCAGCTTGTCGTTATCGGGATCCATGAAACGATATGCCTTGTGTTGTAGGGAATATCCAACGAACAACAGCTTTTTCGACTTTGCCTCCAGCTTCGATCTCTTCTGTTGCGGAATCCAGACGTACGCCGGCGATCCGAAAATCTTCAGATAACTCAGATCCGGCATTGTTCCACTCCACATTTCAAGCGGTGTCTTCTCTAACGGCTTGGTTGGCAGACGGTTCTGCAGATAGTTGGCCGTGTTGACAGCCTCGGCCCAGTACTTCAGCGGCAAACGTGAATCCAAGACCATGCAGCGTGCCATCTCCACCAATGAGCTATTATGTCGCTCCGCAACACCGTTCTGCTGGGGGGGGGGGGGGGGGGGTATAAGCAACGGTGAACTGCTGACTGATTCCTTCTTCTTTGCAAAATTTATCCAACTCTTTGTTTTGGAACTCGCCACCCTGGTCCGAACGGATGACTTTAGGCGTTTTTCCTAATAACGTCTTCACGTAGCTTACATACTTCTTGATGCGATCGCTCACCTCTGATTTATTTTTCAGGAAATACACGACACAATAGCGAGTGTAGTCGTCAATCATGGTCAAAAAATATCGACACCCACCTGGTGTTAGTGTTCGCTTAGGAGCACATACGTCCGAGTGGATTAGATCCTGAGCTTGACTTGATTTGCGATCGGACTTCTCCGGGAACGGGAACCGTGTCAGCTTACCTTCCAGGCAACATTCGCAGACTACACGGCAGCCACAATCCTCGATCTTGATTCCAGATGCCAATTTCTTGCTTTCAAGCTCCCGAATAGCATCAGGATCACGGTGCCCCGAATGCGATGCCACGTGTGCTGACAACTTGATGTATGCTTGCATTCTCTCGACGCTAGCGCTTCATGGGCGACTGTCAAGTAGTACAACCCTCCAGACGATGTGGCACTTCCGATGACCTTCTCATCCTTGATTATTCGGCATCCAATAGTAGCACCCTTCACGGTAAGCTTCTTCACCGAAATGAGGTTCGATTCGAAGTCCGGAACATACAAAACATCCCTGAGGGTTACTTTGAACTGTTCACCCTTGGAAGATAATAAAGCCAGTTGGCACCATCCAATTCCCTTTGCTGCAGTTTTCTTGCCGTCCGCTAGGATCACGTCCTGCTGCACACTATCATCCAATTCCACGAACTGGTCCAGGTTTGCACACATGTGAGAGGTTGCTCCGGAATCGATCACCCACGAATGTGCCGATTTGAATCCGCTCCTCGCCGCAAACGAATACTTCAGATTCGTTTTTTTTTTTGGACTTCCTCACAAGCTGCTTTCGCTTTCGGTGAACGACGCTTCTCACCCTGAGCACGAGACTTACTCTGACTTTCGGCTGCTTGCTCCGCCATAGCACGACAATCCTTCTTCTTGTGTCCTTGCTTATGGCAAAAATGGCACGTTATCATCTGCTTCTTCCAATCCGCCTTCAAAACTGATTCTCCTTGTGTACTGGAACTGCGCTTCGACACCTCATCCACCAGCTTCGACTTGACCAGATCCAGAGTGAGCTCGTCATCTACCCTTCTCTCCAAAGCCGTGGTCAAAGTGTTGAAAGAATCCGGTAGGCTGCGGAGGACCATGGCAACTTGCAGATTACGATCTAGTTCCTGTCTAGTCCATTTCGAATACGTGCTGTTCGATGTTCTCGCCGTCGGAATACCGTTTGTCACACAGTTTCTCCAGAAGCGAAACCTTCGAGGTTAGCGTTGCCTTCTCGTAGTGTGTACGTAGTTTCTCCCATGTTTCCTTCGCTGTTTTAGCCCCTTTGATGAGGTTCAATTGGTTGTCCTCCATCAAAAGGCCAATCGTTGCACGGGCACGCTGGTCACCGCTGTCCCAAGTTTCAACGACCGGATCCAGAACTGCATTCGCTACCGTTGCGGTACCAGGTCCTGGTCGTTTTCCGGTCACGAACATCCACAAGCCGTCCCGGATTAGCAGGAACTCCACCTTCGTCTTCCAGATGGGGTAGTTGGCACCGTTGAGCTTCACGATTCCCATACGATCCATCGCGATCCTTCAAAAAAATCTTCGGTTGAAAAATCTTGACTGGAAAATTTTCACTCTTATATTTATATCGGTTGCTACGGTAACCGCTCCAAGCTTGCAAAGGCCCATAACCTCTTGGAGCAAAGTATAAGAGTGACCGCTTTGGTTGAGTGATGAATGTGAACTAACGTTTATTTAACAATTTCTTAATCTAGCTTGCTACGATTGGATTAGGTCGAGTTGCTTCGATTGCTCCTTCATGGAACATATTAAACATAATGCATTCAAGACTGATTTTATACTGAATTTATGGGGTGTCTTAAATCTCCTTGACGCAATGTAGCAACGAAACGATGTTGCATATTGAATGCTTGGATCACGCTTTTACAGCAATTTTCAATTTCGCCATTACCTTAAGTTTAAAGTAAACAAAATGCAAAGGTGACACTGCCAGCTGACACTGACAAAATCCACTGCCAGCTGGACCTCGGAAATTTGTGCGTTATTCCAGAGCACCGATGTGATAGTTATCGAAAATAACGCTCACGCTGGAATGGGCCATAAAACAAAACCACGTGTCGGTAGTAATAAAATTGCAAACTACAAAAATATTGCTCAATTAAAACGCAAATACGCAGAGCCGAAGAACTGCATCGACTTGGGATCTCCCCGGTCCAGGGAAGGGTCGTTGAACCTAAATCTGTTTGCGACGCGTCGCATCGCCGATCTTGCATGTTTCTACTTTTCTTTTTATGCCAAGTGGTTGCGAATTAAACCACCCGCGGAAGATTTACGCTGCCAGCTAAGCAAGCAAAGTGTGTGCCATGCGCTCTTTCTAAAAATTGCAGCAACTACTACCTTTTTGAGTGCATCTTAAAATACGCGAGCGCGCGCGTTTTCTAAATTCCTTTCCTTGTCTTTTCTCTTCATTTCGGAAGCCGTATTTACGTAGCTACCCATACAGTTCTTCTGTTTGTCTGAAATTGTTTTGGTCCCCACGCTTGAGAAAGCTCTTCACTTGGAGGGTTATTTACACTTCTCTTCTTTGGACAAGGCTGCAAAGAGCGCGCGCTTCGAGCTCAAAGGCCTGAGTAAAAACCGCATCTATATGGATCTGATGACGTATGGGCTTTCTGCTAGCCTTGGGAAGAAATGGATGGGTTTGATCACGCTCACGTACACCAACACAAGTGCATTCCATGATGCGAAGTCGGTGGTGCATTACCAGGTAACGAAAAGGGTTAAAACAACACCAATACCAACACCCACAGAGGCAAAGAAGTGGTTGGGAATGCATATGCAGAAAGTTGAAAAGCCTGCCGTTGTTTTGCGTGCACCTTAAACTAATTGGAACGTTAATGAATTTTTCAGAAAACTTCGGTTTAATGGCATCAGTCCACTGTCTGTCTTTCGGTTGTCAAATTAGTCTGGATCGATTCCAGAATAGGAAGAATCTCCAGATTTGGAACCTTGTTTTGAATTATCGCCATTTGTATCGATCAAATTAGACCGTTACTACGTAGCAGTTCCCCTTTACTCGAAAAGGGGGTCAACGTTGGCGCAGCTGTCGTCTTCATGTAGAACTACAATTCTAAATGACGGCATTTGGCCAGCCTTGAGTTATTTGCGTTAAGAAAATAACAAGATCCCTAATTTGATATTGTCAGCGACTAACGATGAAACAGATTGACAGACAGAAATCTGCAATCAATTGGGGCATAACCTCAACCTAATAAAATATGCATTTGCAGCAAAAACACAACCGATGTACACTTTAGATGATAAAAACATTACATTGGCTCACTTGTTTCTCGTACTGCAATCCAAACTCTCTCCCTATCTCTCTCTTTCTCGTCGTCTAACTGTACTCCGGACCTAGGTAAACTGGTTGTCTTGTAATACACAGATACGACTTGCTAATAAAAATTCCATTCCGAAATGCAAAAATCCAGGTCACTTGAAAGCGGGCACACACGATTCTTACCTAAATCAACACTCTTCACTAATTCCGCCTCCCCTCCTTCTGATTGCCACCAGCGCTGAATGCATTTTCTTCACTGCGAACTTTCATTGCCTTAGGTCGAACACCGCTTTTATCGCACTTTCAATTCCTCTCCACAAATAAAAACCCAACAAAATTTACGTAACACCGTTCTTCACTGCCCAGGCACGAATTATCCGCTGAAAATTTTCACTTCACTCAGCAATATTCAGACCTCTGATCCAAAATAAAGATTCTAAAATGGCGTCTCACATAGCGAACTCCCGTCTGTCAAACACACAACTTGGCTCACCACAAGAGCAATCGTCGTCGTCGACCGTCATCGACGGCAGTGGCAAGGGGGGGGGCCACGCAGAAAAATCACTTTTTAACCACGGAATTCCACCCAAAACCGACCGAATTCATTTGCTTCCGACGCTGCACGACTTGGGGCGCACTTTACGCATCACTTTGATCACTTTCGAGCGCGACAAATTGGCGTAAATATTTACAGAAAAATCCACAATCGTCCGTCACTGTGTGTCTGTATCTGCGGTTGGGAAAAAAGTTCAAAGCACACAGTCGAGTGGACTTTTTCTCTACTTTTCTGCAGACTGTTCACCAATACCACTGGGGAGTGGTGTTATTTTGACGACACGAACGCGTCTTGCGTGTGTTGTGTATGTGAGGGCGCCTCTTCTCGCTGTATGTTTGGCTGCTTTGAATGCAACTTTGACAGTTCAGAAAGCTTCACAGGGGCTCGTTCGTTGTTTTGACAGCTTGCTGCGTGCCTGTGTTGGTTACGGTTGAAGTGTATAACAGATGAAAAGTGACGTGTGAATAAATGGCGCCTTTTGCTAGCGGTCGAACAGTTTGAGGAAGGCACCCAAAGCAAGATGTTGTTTTCGGATTTGCATTTTTTTTTAACAGATGAGCAGATGATATTTTTATTTTTAAGCGGTAAACCTGTTCGCAGGGTTATAAAATAATCATGGATCATTTAGAGTATTGTTGGTGACAATTTCCGCTATTGTTGCAACAATTATATTAGTCGGTGCTATATACTAACTAACTATATCGAGAGGGGGGCGAAAAAAAAAAAAGGGGGAGGCCATTCCACCCACAACCAAAAAAACTTTCCGTATTTCCCAAGATTGCTTTATGTTCATTGGCTCCAAGGATTCGTTATGAATTTCATCAATTTACCTAATAAAATTAATGGAGGTTAAAAAAAAAAAAAATAACATAGCACTTAAATTCGATTTTGCTGTTCGGTAAAAAAATTGACGAAACATTTCGGTAAACATAACATCTTACCGATTTTTCGGCAAACATAAAAAATGTTACCGTAATTTTGTAACACTTTACCGAACGATCTGTAATGTTGAATTTTATTTACCGTATACGGTAGAAAAAAATACAATCCATACGGTAAAAACAAACAATTACTGAATACGGTAAGAACTTTACCGAACAAAACGTAAAACGGACTCCGAATCACCGAAGCCCGGTAAAGTATTATTAACTGTCAAACTGTCAGCCATTTTCTATGAAGCCTCGTGGTTCCAGTGATCGGTTGTCCAGAAGGTGGTTTGGATATTGATTAATTTTAATTATTCCATGTATGTATATAGAAAATAAACCAGCGTTAATTAGAGCTTTCATCCGGCTAGCTATAAATATTTCAAATGTGCTGATTACACGCTAAACAATCAATAGGTTCGATGTAAAAAGGGATTATTATTCTAAATGATACACATGCAAAATATATTTGCTGCATTGTATCCATCTAGAGGTAGAACACAACTTCACTGACCAGCATCCGATGCAGCCGACTCTCATCGTTCGTAGTATTTTGTTGACTGCGCCATATGCTGGAAAGACCCCACAGTCCCAGTCGGAATAACAACAAATATAGTTTTGTTTAATATATTCAATTAACCAATAACATCCGAATATTTTGGTGTTTAACGATAAAAACAAAAGCAAAATACCGAAACGGTTCGGTACCAGAGTACACAAATTACCAAACTGTACGGTAATTTATGACAGATCATCAAATCTTCCATTACCGAACTGTACGGTAGTTTTTGACAGTTCATCAAAAAATTTGAGTACCGAACGTTCGGTAATTGATTTAATTACCGAACAGATTACCGAACGTTCAGCTGTTGAAAGTTCGGTAAAAAATTACCGAATACTGTAAAATTTTCTAAGTGTGTGGAGCAACTTAGATTCGAACCTTGAACGTTGAGGTTATGCACTCAGCCAAATAATCTTATGAATTTCATAAGGTTGCGTTTTGAATGTGTTTTTTTTTTTTATGTGGTTGTTTTTTTTCTCTTTTTTTTTTTTTTTTTTTAAACCGAAAAAAAAAATATAATAAATTAATTATAAAATATATTGTATTAATATAATATAATATAAATTATATTGTATATTTGGTGTTTTTTGTGGGATAAGGACTTACTGTTTCTACAATAGAATCTATTGTAAATTGAGACATCAACAATAGAATAAGGGTGTTGTTATGTATCTTAACAATAAAAAATGTCACGTTTTTCAGAGCAAATTTGAGTAAATAACTATTAATTTTATTGTTTCACAATTGTGCAAAATTCTAGCATATGGGGTATATTGTAGATCTATTGTAGTTACAATGTAAATTTTTGATTTGTCTGATGCATGAACAGTAAGATTTGTGGTCGGCGATACATTTTGTTGTTATTGTATATTATTTAATTGTAATTGTATCGTTATTTTTATCCGGGAAGTGTTGATATATACTAGTGGTCAAGTCACTGGACCAATAACCTCAACGTTCAAGGTTCGAATCCAGGTTGCTCCATATTTTCATTTTTTCAACATCATTATATTTCATAAGGTAAACTGATGAAATTCATAACGATTTCTTGTAGCAAATAATCATAATGCAATCTTATGAATATCGAAAGTTTATTTCGTTGAGTGTGGGTCCAGTGACTTGACCACTAGTATATATCAACACTTATAGGAAATATAATAGGAAAGCTTAAAGGCGAACAACAACAACGTCATGTAAAACAAAATCCATTCATAAGGCAACCTTATGAAATTTAAAGCATCGTTCATAAGTTGAACCTTGTGAAATTCTTAAGATTATTTGGCTGAGTGAAGAGATGATCTTAAGGTGATTGCTGCTCCTTGTATTTTTTCCTATCTTATATCTTTCTCTCGTAAATTCATCTTGCTACCCTGAGAAAAATTCATACGTTATACCGACAATTAAATCATGGTCACGATGACTATTGCATCTGTAACAATAACCATAAAAATGGACGAATTTACCACGGTCATGGCATTCTTGACTATGATCATGGTAACAAGGACTATTCCGACATTATGGTAAATGTTGAATCAACTATTTTCAATGGTCGTTTTGACCATGATCATAATCGGTTCAAAATCACTATACAGCAATAGTCATCCTAACCCCCAATAATGGTAAAATTGACTATCAAATTTCTCTGTGTATTTCAAATTTAAATATCTCGATTGTTAGTGAATGAACATCGAATCGAACTTCATCAGATTGCTCACAGCAAGTAAGCATACAAACTGATGTGATGAAACATTGAATATCTAGTACAGATTCTTAAAGTTATATAAATTCTAAATTTTGAGGTACGGGGTGTCATCATGGCCGTCATAGGTGCTTCAGCGTAGGTCCTTAAGAGATGATTCTAGACATTTTCAAAGATTGATACGTTACCATGAGATATTTACCCATGTTATAAGATTTAGATGTGCCTCACCCCCAGATATTATCCTCATAATTACTTTATAATAATATTCCTGACCGATTAAAGCGCGTTATAAGAAAAATTGCATCAGAGGCTTGACATGAAGAAAACAGATAAAATCTGTCAAAATAACACAGCAAATCAAAACAAAAACAACGATTCTAGTACCGAAAAGCGCAAGAACTTATTGCAAGGTGCAAGGTGTGATTGAGACCTATATGGTTGCCAGTAGTGAGCCAATTTCCTATTGATTGTTGATGTTATGATGGAAAATTTACGAAAATTTGCTGGTGCTAGACAGGGATTGTCGAAATACACAGAGCAGTGCCTTGTAGCAACAATCAATATGCAACTAGCGATTTGAAATTGGCTCACTGTTGTAGAACCCCTTGGTCCGAAGTACACCTTGAAGCCAACACCTAACTATACATTTTTGCGCCTTTGTTTTGATTTGCTGTGTTATTTTGACAGAATATTTGTGAGTGTGTTCGTGTGAGTTCATTATTAGGGGCGTATTATAAAGCTTGGGACTGAGCCAAGAAAAAAATCGTATTTGTTCGGGACCTACTGGTCTTAAAGTTAGTCTATGCTTGAAGTCCGTTCATATTTAGGCAAACACGCCAAATTTCAGTACGATACTGCCCTTAGTTTCGTTTTGACAGCTGATTGTTGTTGACGTGTTTGGCATCATGTTGAATATGGATAAAAACGATTTTCGTTCTCTCATAAAACATTATTTTTTGAGAGGCAAAACGGTGAAGAAAACTAAATAAAAGTTTGATAAGTATTATGGGGCAAATGCTCCGTCATATTACACCGTTAAATATTGGTTTCGAGAGTTTCGTGGTGGCATCAACTCCACTATCGATCAAGTCCGCAGCGGCAGGCCCTCCGATGCGGGTTTCAGAGGACAACGTCAAAAAAGTTCATGAAATGGGTGTTGGCTGACCAGGAAGAGAAAGTGCGTGAGCTAGCAGATGCCACAAAGATTAGTACTGAGCGCACACGCCATATTTTGGGCGAGATTCTGCATATGAAAAAGTTGATGCGAAATCAGAATGACTTTTGGCGTCGATTGGTAACTGTTGATGAAACCTGGATCCGCCATTACACACCAGCGAACAGAATGAGTGCCCTGCAATGGACTGAAGCTGGCACGAGTGCTCCGAAACGGCCTAGGGAGGCTCAATGTGTCGAAAAGATTTTGGCATCGGTTTTCTGGGATTGTCATGGCATACTCTTCGTGGACTACCGAAACGAATAAAACCACCACCAGCGAGTGTAACTGTGCTTTATTGGAGCGATTGAAAGCCGAAATCGCTGCAAAATGGCCTCCCATGAAGAGAAAAACAATTTTGTTTTTGGAAGATAAGGCGCCGGCGCACACGACTATCACAACACGACTAAAATTAAGGACTTACGGCTCCAATTGCTTCCGCATCCACCGTATTCACCCGATTTGGCTCTCTCGGACTATTATCTGTTCCCAAACCTCAAAAGATGGCTCATCAATAAAAAATTCAGCTCACGCGAGGAAATCATCGACGCCGTGGAGGAGTATTTTGCAGACCATCCGGAAAATTACTATTCAGACGGGATCAAGAAGTTGGAAAATTGCTGGAATAAGTGTATCGAGCTAAACATTGAATAAAATAAAGTAAAAAACATTTTAATTTTTTTTTCATTCCCAAGGAGGTTACTTTTCACCCCACCTAGTAAGTATGTAATTTTCCGCGAACCACGCGTGTGTCTTCTTTGCCTTGTGGGCGGGGGGTGGGTCCGGTTGGAATTAATTGGGTGTTTCCCAGGCGGTTGGGGGGGGGGGGGGAGGGGTTGGTTTTTTAAAATTTTTTTTTTTGGTTTTTTGTTTTTTTGGTTGGTTTTTGGGAAGAGGGTGTAGTTTTTGTTTTTGGGGCCGGCGCCCCATACTTTGTTTTTTTTTGTTTTGTTTTGGGGTTTTTTGTTTTTTTTGTTTTTGGGTAATTGTTTTTTTTTTTGTATTGATCTTTTGTTGTTTTTGTTTTTGTGTTGTGGGGGGAGGAGTTTTTTTATTAAAATTATATTTTGGTTTTTTGCAAATAATTTTTTTTGTTGTTGGTGTGTGGTTTTTGTTGTGCGTCGGCGCTGTGGGGCGTTGTTTTTTGGGTGGGGGTGTTGGTGGTGTGGGGGGGGGGGGTGGGGGGGGGGATTTTTGTTGGTGTCACAACCCAGCGGGATGTAACGCACCTTCTGAACATCGACGACCTTGAGGCCGAGAGACACCCTGCTCCTGTTCCTTAAGCTGTCAAAGAGTTACCGGGTACCGGGTGACGGGGCAGTTTTGTATGAGTAAACAAAGCTTAAGTAAGTGAGAGTGTTGAATGCAGGTGAGATCAAGCGGTAGTGAAAATAGCAATTTAGATTATAAATACTATTCGTTTCATTAAAATCTAGCTTAAATTTAACTTAATTCGTGGAAAGTATACTTACGTTATAAAATATTATATACATTATCAACAAACAACGTTAAAACAAGGTAGATACACAAATACGTAAAAACTTAACCTAAATTCTAAAACTATTCCCTACTCTAGTTACGTGTTGCATTTTCTATTTACACATTGCATTTAAGTGCGGATGCGGGTTGCAAGCCACGGACAGATTATACAGATTAGAAGAAACACTAAACGTAAGTAACGACAATATTGACTGAAAGGTACAAAAACACTCTCTGATGTGATTATGCGTGTGATTATAAATCCACTGCGTTAGCTAGGGTAGAGGCCTTGTCGTTGAACCTATATTTCATAATGCTATTTTGATAAAGCTCTAGTGATCGCGTATCTAAATTTCCTTAGGTTAATTAAATTGTTTTCTTTGTTTCCTAAAGGAATTTTATAACACTACTCTTAATAAAGTGTTACGGAATTGGAAATTTGTCTTCTTCTTGGGTCTGTCTGTTGCTTACGCAACAGCCGGATTACGTCTTCTTCGCTCCCTTACACATTTGATCTCTTTCTTCGTTCTGGCAGTTCGTCTGACACCTCCTTGGTGTTGAATATGGACATTTCCGGTTTCCTTTAACGGGGGAGGGGAGAAAAAAAAAAACCCTTCGCGCCCCGACCGGTTTGGGTCTGTTGCCCCGGCGGGGTTAAGTTTTTGTAAATGTGTTATTACCCTGCCCCGGGTTTCTGGGGGAGGAAAAAATAAATATAGGGCCACCCTTTTTCTCCTCGCGGTGTGTGGATAAAAATATCATAATATCTTTTAATATATTGCGGTGTTATTATACTAGGGAAAAACGAGGGGGAAAAAAAAAAAAACCTGGGGAACTATTTGTGGGGGGGGGGTATAAAAAATTTAATTTTTTTTTTTAAGGTGAAAACGGCCGTGGGGGGTGAAGGGGGGTGTGTGCAATTTGTAGGGAAAAAAAAAAAAAACTAGAAAATAAGAAGAATGATTAGTAATTTCCATTTAATTCCAACTACCTTTATTGCTTATCTTGACAGATACGCGTATTTCGTCTACAATGTGCAGACTTCTTCAGTGTCGTGTACTAATACTCGACTGAAAGAAAACCTTCGCCACCTGCCGTATTTATCCTATTTTCTAAATACAAACACTTGTACCTACAGCTAACATTTCTTGTACCTAACCTATCCTGAGTCCAAAACAAATATTATGCTTGATATCTACCTCGCCTTTTCTTTATACCCTTTATACCATTCTTAAAACGGAAGGATTACTTCCAACTCGCTGGTGGAGATACGTCGACGACATCTTTGCCGTAGTTAAACAAGATGATCTCCCCTTAATTCTTCAAGCAATCAACAATCTCCATAAAGACATCAAGTTCACTTATGAAATAGAAAAGGATGGGAAACTTGCATTCCTCGACCTTCTGGTAGTTAGAGAATCATTGTCATCATCGTCTTTAGAGTTTGAAATTTTCAGAAAACCCACAAACACCCAAAGAGTCATCCCTTACACTTCAAACCACTCTTTTCAACATAAAATGGCCACTTTCCACCACATGATCCACCGAATGTTGACCCTTCCCCTCAATAAAACCGGAAAAGCCAAAGAATTAGCATATATCTTCGAAACTGCTAGACTCAATGGTTACGAAAAGAGGACAATTCAAGCTATCATCCAAAAAAAAAAGGAAAAACTTCTTCATAGGAAATCACAAACAACCCTTTCCGATTCACCTGAACCCCTGAAACGTGTGTCTGTCCCCTTCGATAAAGATATTACACAAAAGCTAAAAACTCAACTTAGGGAATTTGGCTTGGACTTAGTTTTCTCTAGCAGGAACAACCAATTGGCATCGTCGTTAGGCTCCACCAAAGATTCAATAGATGTATTAGGCAGAGCAGGGGTATACAAAATTAAGTGTAAACACTGCAGCAAAATGTATGTAGGTCAAACAAAGAGAACCTTGGCAACAAGGTTCAAAGAGCATCTAGCGGAGGTGACTAAGGCTGTCAAACAGACTGACAAAGGAATTTCACATAACTTCAAATCGACAGTTGCAGAACACATCTTTACGGAAAATCACGACATAACGACGAATGACATCACAATCTTACGGACTACCTCTACACCCTGGAAATTAGACGTCGCAGAAAGCTTAGAAATTAACAAACAACAAAACACAAATCTACTAAACAAAGACCAAGGTAACGGGTACACATGGCTCTTTAACTTAATACCCAAACGACATCAAAACCGACGCAGTGGAACACCCGCTGCTACGGAATAATCAGGTTAGGTATAAGGAAAAGGCGAGGTAGATATCAAGCATAATATTTGTTTTGGACTCAGGATAGGTTAGGTACAAGAAATGTTAGCTGTAGGTACAAGTGTTTGTATTTAGAAAATAGGATAAATACGGCAGGTGGCGAAGGTTTTCTTTCAGTCGAGTATTAGTACACGACACTGAAGACGTAGGACTGCTTGTTGATGTGAAGAAATTGATGTCATCGAATTCATGAATTTCTACTATATTTTATTCAGTCTAAAGAACCATGAAACCCTGTGCTGTTGGTGTGTGAGGCTCCGGTTCTTCTTCCGCTATTGGTTCTTCACGAAAATTTATAGAAACTGCAGTTCGCCTCGAATTGACTGTTAATGATATTTTGTTTGTTAAATCATCGCCAACATTAGATTGGCTTTCATAGTCATTTGCTCTTGAACAAAAGGTCACAAATACAAATTAAGCACTCTTTAAGGAAGAAGAGCTTTATTTCTATCCGCTGATATATTCAATTTGAAGGAATTGTATACAACTTCCGATAAATTAGCAGACAAAGTGTTTGTTTACAGAAGCAGATTCTTCCTAATCAAATGTTGGAACTAAAATGTCCAACGTGCTTGTAAGTGTGAAATAGATCCTGTGTTTACGGAGGGAACATGGTTCGCGATTGAAATGTTCTTATCAGTTTTCTTGGCTGCAGGACAGCCTGAGTGTTTGGCGGCACGTGATACTACGATAAAAATAGGCATTTACACCGTTTCCAACTCGAGATTGTACAGACTGAAGATTGAACATATACCCAAAAGTTGAAAAGGTGGTAAAAAATGCAATTGCAGTTTATACTTTGATATCTTGAGAAATCCGCATGATTCAGAAAAGGCAATTTCGCCCATTTTGATTCACAAAGCGTTTTATGGTACAAATGAAGCCATGCAAATGTGTGCAAGCGACTGGCAAGCAAAAATAGCTCGAAACAATTTTATCGCTGTAGGCTCCATATTCAATCATCACCAACATACACCAACAATATACAATATGGATGAGTCGATATCACAAAATGCCGCAACGCTATTGGCCACTGTTGTATTGCCGCCGTCAAGTGTTCTATGTTTGTTCTCACTGATCATAGACAAAGCGTTTTATGAAATAAACAATGCCATGCCATGCAAGTTTGTTAGCGACAGGTTGCACATAGCTTGGTGGAAAATATGTCATTTGCTTCATTGCTGCACTCTGAATTCCTCGCCAAGTGAACTCACTGTTGGGTTTCTATTCCCACATACTTACCTTGTCAAAGTGGCTAATTGGTTGCCATCAAGAGCCGCCGCGTTAGCGGTCCTGGTCTGTATCTCGATCTTGATGTGCACATTTTATTTTTGTGAGCCATCTGACTTTCGAACACTCATCTCTTACTCATCAACTAAATATCACTGCGAACAATCTCACGCACACGTTCAATTTTTCATTGCGAATTGCTGTTGCTGTTTTGCCCACAACTAATGTTAGATTTTTCATCCAACTTACGATCAATAGCAAGAATGGAACAAAATCAAGCGAAAATGTATAACTATCTTACTTATTTAGTTGGGTGTTGAGCGAATTACGAAGAACTTAACCTAACACCAAGTAGACCAGTTTAGACATTTTCGTTTTGCAAAAAGTTCCACTGGCTGGAGCGGGAATCGAACCCTCAACTTCATGACAACAACCGCTTGAACGACGGGCGACGCCGCTAACCACTTGACCACGAAGATGATGTGGGCGATTGATTTGGCCATTTTCTCCGGGACGCGGCCGTTTAAGCAACGCCATGTTGAGCCGGTGCGTGGTAATGAACATTTCGATGAGCTCAAGAGAAATTTCAATCAAACATACTCTTTAATCGGTAAATTGATTTGGTCGTCCTGAAAAGGACAGATTTTAGTTGTTTATGGAGGGATGATTTACGTCAGCGTCGACGTCGGGCTTCTTCCGCTTGCCTCGTCTAGCGGACGTGCCAGCCACGTCAGGCGCCACATCAGCGTCTACTCTATTTCCAGCATCAGGGCCAAAAACTCGGAACATCTCGGAAAAGCGCTTTTTTATCACGAGAGCGGGATACACACGTCTGAACGTGTCGATGATCCAATAACGAATGATTACATTCTTCTTCTTTATTGTTTTAACGGGAATGCCAGGCCTGTTTTATATAATGGCATATATCATAACATGACAAGAAGGGGGTTCTCAACGAAGGCAATGCAAATCAAATTTTACAAAAGGGGACGGGCCTCAGTTGTTACACCAGACAGCAGCGTGGAAATAAAATCTTTAGTTTTCATTAGAGCGACAGGGGTTTCGGAGGTTAAATTCGCATCTTTTCTACTCAGGCAACAGAAAAACGGCCCTTGTCAGGGCCTCAGAACCCTATCCCAAGAGAGTTGAGATTTAGACACACTTGCTTCTGAAACTGCATAACAATAGTAACAATACAAACAATAGTTTGTAAATATTGGCCAGAAAAATTATAACTCACATTTTAAAACTACCTGCAACTAACCTAATCTATTATCTGCACCTAATCCACTATGAACCTATGTACAACAAGAACTACAATGAAGCTAACCTACCCCCTACACTGAATATCTGAAACACATAATTGGTCTGCCGTGTTACAGTTCGGCTCAAATTAACTGTTAATATTTCGTTTGTTGAATGTACAACGTGCTTGCTAGTTTTAACATGGCAAATAGAGATTTATATACGAATACTAATAAAAAAATGTTGCTCATTTTCTCCAGAACGTGGCTTTTCATGCAACGCCATGTTGAGCCGGTGCGTGGTAATGAACATTTCAATAAGCTCAAGAGAAATTTCAATCAAACATACTCTTTAGTTGGCAAATTTATTTGTTCGTCCTGAAAATACAGGGTTTTAGTTGTTAACGGAGGGAACATGGTTCGCGATTGAAATTTTCTTCTCGGTCTTCCTGGGCAGCAGGATGGCTTGAGTGTTTGGCAGCACGTAATACTACGATAAAAATTGACATTTGCAACGTCTTTCACTCGAGAGTGTACACACTGAACATTGACCATAGAGCGAATTACAACGAACAACTTAACCTAACACCCAGTGGATTAAACTGGACATTTTCGCTTTGCAAAAAAGTTCCACCGGCTGGAGCGGGAATCGAACCCTCACTTCATGGCAATGAACGACGGGCGACGCCGCTAACCACTTGACCACGAAGATGATGTGGGCGATTGATTTGGCCATTTTCTCCGAGACGCGGCTTTTTCAACGCCATATTGAGCCGGTGCGTGGTAATGAAAATTTCGATGAGCTCAAGAGAAATTTCTATCAAACATACTCTTTAGCTGGCAACTTGATTTGATCGTCCTGAAAAGGACGGATTTTAGTTGATAACATGGTTCGGGATTGAAATTTTCTTCAGTCTTCTTGGGCTGCAGGACACCACTCTGTGAAATGGTCACACCGGAGAAAAGTTTGTTCAGCTCCTCGTCGTTGTGGATGGCTAGCTGCAGGTGACGTGGGATGATTCTGGTCTTCTTGTTTTCACGGGTGGCGTTTTCTACCAACGTGCTCCGCAGAACAAGTCTGTCGCATACGAATGCACAGCGAGAACTGATGATTGGTCGGTCGTCCCCACATGTTTGAAATTCGCTGGCACGGTAACTGTGGCAGTATGAACCAATCAGAGCGAGGCGCAAACATGATGTCATTTTCGACCAATAGCGTTGTGCGTTTAGACATTTTTCTTTTAAGTACATTTTAATTAGTTTAAACAAACATTATGAATTAAGTTTGCAACAGGGATTCAACGTTGATGTTCTACCTTGCGAATGAAATACTTATCGTAAAATGTCTGTGGGCCAGAGAGGAGATATTATTGTTCAAAGTCTCCAAACCCGCGTAACGCTTGCGATTTCAGAAATTTTAGAACGGCGCCCCTATACAGGAATAGAAAAGAGAGACGTAAGTCCTACGTCAAAAACGCCAGGATGAATTCGGAATGCTACATAGAGTTGCTCGTATTGATTCCCTTTAACAAAGACATCACGAAAGAAAATTTCGTGTTTCAGCAGGATAATGCGGCAATTCATGAGGGGCATCCTGGCACGGCTTGTTTACAAAGATGGAAGAAGTTCACGAGCTAGAAACTGTCGTTAGAGATGGATGGAACTCAATTCCTTTTAAAACTCTACACAACCTCGTGGACTTTGTCCCAAACAGAATTTTTGAAAGTATTCAGAAAAACGGAAATCAAACCAAATAGTACCCATTGTTATAATTGGTGATCTATTGGCAAAAATATTGATTCGCATAATAAAGTTGCCGTGCGTTTAAACGAAATTCCCATCATCGATCGTTATTTCTGTCCTCAATCCGGCAAAGAAAGAATCTAACTCTAAAATTGATTTTTGCAAGAACTATTATTCTAAGAGTGTATAATATGAAACTACTTTGAACAATGTGTGAATTGCTCATAATAAAAATTGTTCAATAAAGTCTGTGCGTTTGAACGAATTTCCCTCACTGTATAATAGATGCAGGCTCAGACGTTGTAAACATTTTCAGCCTTCATCAATGGGTGGCAGTGAATTCTTTTCCAATTAAAATGTTTTCGCTCAATCGGATTGATTCTTCTTCCTTCTTCAATGGTGATAGGAATGGTTTTATTTTTAAAACTGTTTGTTTTTACCGAGGGGTGCGACTCTATCTCAGATGCAGGGAAAAACATATTTTGCTCTTGTGCAATTGGCTGTTGTTGTTGTTGTTGTTGTTATTATTATTATTTAATTGAGAGATTTTAATCTACTGATGATTCACCTCTTAAGAGCATCCGTATCGGGCGCAACTATCTGGGCGACTAAAATACTAGCGCATCGAGCTGTCATTTTTGTTTAGTCACTCAATCTCACACCGGTCGCTACTATATTTTGTTATCGGTCGCTGCTAAACTAGTGCTCCAGCATCAGTTTGACAGATTCTCTGTCTGTCTGTCTGTCTGTCTGTCTGTCTGAACCTAATAGGCTCGGAGACTACTGAACCGATCGGCGTGAAAATTTGTATGCAGGGTTTTTTGGGGCCGGGGAAGGTTCTTATGATGGTTTGAGACCCCTCCCCTTTCTGTAAGAGGGGGCTCCCATACAAATGAAACACAAATTTCTGCCTAACTCGAGAATTAATAAAGCAAATAGAACCAAATTTGGCATGTGGATTTTTTTGAAGGAGAGACATAATTCTATGGTGGTTTGAGACCCCTCCCCGTCCTAAAAGGGGGGGGGCTCCCATACACATGAAATACAATATTCTGTATAACTCGAGAACTAAAAAAGCAAATGGAACCAAATTTGGCATGTGGAAGTTTTTGAAGATGAAAAATATTTCAATGGTGATTTGAGACCCCTCCCTTTTCTGCAAGGGGGGCTCCCATACAAATGAAACACAAATTTATGCATAACTCGAGAACTAATCAAGCAAATGGAACCAAATTTGGCATATGGATATTTTTGAATGAGAAAAATGTTTCTATGGTGATTTGAGACCCCTCCGCCTTCTGAAAGGGGAAGGGGGGGATCTCCCATACAAATGAAACACAAATTTCTGCCTAAGTCGAGAACTAATCCAGCAAATGGAACCAAATTTGGCATATGGAGGTCTTTGAAGGAGAGAAAGGTTTCTATGGTGATTTGAGACTCCTCCACCTTCTGAAAGAGGGGGGGGGGAGGTGCTCTCAAACAAATGAAACACAAATTTCTGCACAACTCGAGAACTAATAAAGCAAATGGAACCAAATTTGGCATGTGGAGGTTTCTGAACAAAGAGAAATATTTCTATGGTGATTTGTGACTCATCCGCCCTCTGAAGGGTGGGGACATCCATAAAATGAAACGCAAATTTCTGCA
>JAHHFK020006029.1:0-138629 GCA_024533555.2 Aedes koreicus
ATTTTTAACATGCAACTAATAAAATTAACGCAAATATGAGGTGATGTCTTATAATGTCGATTTTTCAGAGTAAATTTACCAAATACACGGTACTTTCCTAGCACAGACTTCATATTTAAGTAACTAACGTCTCCTAGGCAGCCATGAATGTTATATAAGGGGTACACCTTCGTATTTTGATTTAGTTTTTCGGCGATCGTGGAGCTGTGCATAGTAGGATCTGTAGTTGGATCGTAGTTGGCGGCAGTACTGGCGGCAAGTCGTTGCCCAGAGAGGCGTTGGTGCAGTTGGCTATTGTTGCCGATGCTCCCGTCAACCTCGCTGCGATAGACATGGCGCTGAAGCCTGCGAGTTGGCGGGAAAAAGCCGCCCGTGACAACGAGACAAGAATCAATCATACCACGTCACCTGCAGATGGCCACCCGCAATGAAGAGGAGATGAACCAAGAAAGAAAATCCAAGTTCAATCGCGAACTGTTTCTCCCCCGTCAACTAAATCCGTCCTTTTCAGGACGACCAAATCAGTTTGCCAACTAAAGAATTTATTTGGTTAAAATTTTTTCTTGTGCTGTTTGAAATTAATTTCAATTACCGCGCCCGGCTGAACATAGCATTCATTAAACGCCGCGTCCCGTAGTAAATGACAAAGAACGTTGAACAACCAACGAACGGAATTTGAGCCGAACTGCGACACTTCAAATCGACCATGTGGTTGAGTTCGTTGTAGTTCCTAGCTATGCATAGCGTATTAGTTGCTGGCGGTGGCAAGCAAATAAGGAATGTTTCGGTTAAGAAAAGCATCCGTCTAGCGTGTGGCGTGTAGCGTTTTGGCGCAATAATTGAAGTTCGTCCCCTTTGATGAAATTTGTATTACATTGCCTTCGTTGGCACCGCCTTCTTTCGTGCACTAGCATCCGACGCCTTTACCTAATAGCTCTTAGCAGAATATTTTGATTCAGTCTTACGACAGTCGTTAAGCTGTGCAGTGGCTGTAGGATCGCAGTTGGCGTCGACGAGCGGTCGTTGCTCAGAGGGGCGTTGGTGCAGTTGGCTGTTGTTGCCGATGCTCCCGTCAACCTCGCTGCGAGAAACATGGCTGTCGAAGCCTACGAGTTGGCGGGCAAAAGCAGCCCGTGACAACGAGACTAGAATTATCCCACGTCACCTGCAGATGGCCACCCGCAATGTAGATATGAACTGAACCAAGAATACCCAGAAGAAAGCCCTAGTTTAATCGCGAACCATGTTTCTGCCCCGTTAACTAAATCCGTCCTTTTCAGGACGACCAAATCAATTTGCCAACTGAAGAGTTCGTTTTGATGAATTTTTCTCTTGTGCTGTTTGAAATTTTCATTACCGCGCCCCTGCTGATCATGGCCTTGCTTTAAACGCCGCATCCCGGAGTAAATGGCAAAGCGCGGGAACAACCAATGAATCAACAGATCCATAACTATCTTCTACATGTAATGATAGTGGCCCTCTCAACCATCGTAGAAAATACAACCTGAGCCGTATCATAATTAAGAGCCACCAAATGCTTTCTAAAGAGTGTACAATAGAATTTTATTGGCCCTTTTCAGGACTGACTTAAATCAATGAGCGGATGACCCTGACGTGTATGGGAATTAGATTGCTGCATAGTCTTACGTCACCTTTGCGCACAACCCCATTGGGTCTACTTTGTAGTTTTTGCATTCTCGACGGCAGCCATTACCTCAAAATTTAGAATGGAAATAACTCAGAATCTGTACTAAATATTGAATATTTCATTTCAATCAGTTTGTATCCTTATTGGCTGTGAGCAATCTGATGGAGTTCGATTCGATGTTCATTCACTACAAACAATCGAGATATATAAATTTGATGAATCAGAATAATCAGAGATATATTGGTTCACAATAGCGAGGTAAGTTTGCGGGGGAGAGAGAGAGAGAGAGAGAGAGAGAGATAAAAGATAGAAAAAAATACATATATGTATCTTTAGAGCAGCAATTCACCATAAAGTTTCACACTGTCTTGAAGTTAGTTTCCCCACAGGGTTGGAACTAGCTCTGGCACCGATATTGTAACGAATCTGATATAAGAACTGTTGCAAGTGCTTCTCTGCCCATTGTTGCAGAACTGTTCCATGGAGAATTTTGGGAAGAGTTATCCATTTGAATCGATCGTTAACCACCGGTGTTCAAGTTTCAACACAAAAAAAAATCTAGACTTGCTGTTTTCCCGATGGGAAAGACTAGTGATCCTCTTAGTAAGAAATACTAGAGTCACTAGAATAGACATGCTTATATGGCCAGTTCAGAACGACATGCTTATATATACCAGTTCAGAGACTCATTTGAGCAGCTAGCAAAGCTACTAGTAGGGCGTATACTGCCGTGATACGCGTACCAGTCCCATCGTTGCTTGCTTTCCTATACAATTGGGACTGATAGACACGGGGGGGGGGGGGGGGGGTGCGTTTCACGGCAGTATACGTATATATCTAAAGCCAAGTAGTAGAAGAAAATACATGTTTGACCTTGTTCTTCACCCCGGGTATGATAAAATTGATAAATGATTTGAAATTAATATAATATATAGTACAACAATCTTGCTAATATTTGTTTTATACATATAAATATCGATAATAGTTAACTTCTTGAAAATCAAATTAATATCTTATCGTCGACAATAGAATGTAAACATATTGCCTGATATTATTTTAATTTTTATCTTCCTATCTATTTTTTACAGTGTTTTCCCGACGGTGCCAAGTAAGCTTCTTACAAACATAAATTTAATTTGTACTAACAAAACCCAGGTCTTATATCGAGTTCCTACACACATGCGATAATCTCTTTTCCAGATACGAAGGCGAATTCATGCAGGGCTGGTTCCATGGCCACGGCGTATTCTGGCGGTCGGACGGCATGAAGTACGAAGGCGAATTCCGAGGCGGGCGTATCTGGGGCCTTGGTTTGATCACGTTTAGTGATCAGAGTCACGGATTTCCACGCAACGAAGGATTTTTTCAGGACTGTCGATTGGTGCGTAAAAAGCGATGTCCAGAGGTGATTCAACGCGCTCAAAAAGTGGCTCTGATGGCCAGAGCGCAGTGCGATCAAGGGAACTAAAATCCAGAATTTCACCTCAAATTCGAAAACATGCCATAGGTTTTTTTAAGGTACAACAGTGTACCGATCGAATAAATTAAGAACTTCACAATGCTTTAATTAATTTTAGTTACGAGTTTTTATTTGCGCCTATATAACACAGTAAACTGGTGTCTTACCTACGAAATGCAACCAACCTAAATTTTATTCACCGGAAGTGTTAGTCTCACCACTCCCCACTACAAACCACTGGAGTCGCGCAGCAACAGCAGCATTCCTTACCAAACGCTTGTGATCATCCAATGCTGGTTGTAATGCCAATACAACATCTTGCTTGAATGGTAACAGTAAAAATGGGGGATATTTGGTTGTTTGCAGAAGGCACTCCAGTGCATCTATTCGCAATTTCTGTTCAAAGGATAAAATTTGGAGTTATTCATCAACACGTTAAATATTAACTTATTTTTACTTACCATTGATGACTTGTGGACTGTAAGTTTTAATAGTTGAGGAACTAAAAATTGCAGATGATCTTGGAAGAATGTATCTTGTTCTTTTATGAACAGCAATATAATTTCTAGGACCATTTCCAAAGACTTATCGCTTGTCATTAGTAAGCATTTGAGCAGTATCGGACCGACCTACAAATAGATAAATCGAAATTTTCATACGTTTTGTTTTAATGATGATGTAAAATAAAAATAACATATTATTGAATTTTATTTCTAATGTCCATTAAAAAAAATGCTCCTAATCCGTCCTTTTCCATAGGATGCATATTTGCAATCTGCAATAATAATGGAATAAAAATCTAAAATTTTATCGATTTGCTTTTCGGGAAATGATTTGAAATTAAAAGAATAAATAAATCAAACATACGATCCCATAAGCAAAATTCACCATATTAGTGCCTCTCAAAGAAACTTTGTACAGAGCGACTTATCAATCATCGATTTAAGTACCAATAAGCGAAATTCATAAATCGACATGAAAGTCTACGGTATAGAAAAACCATTGGTTCCGTCGATGTAACCAATCATTTTATACTAAATTAAAAAACACATAAATTAAAGTACGGTTGGTGGAAAATAATTTGTTTCGGGATCCTATCAAACGACAGAAAGCGAATGATAATACGAGACATACAAAAATAGTTTTAAAACAACATTGTAAGAGAACTATCTCGACATATGCGTGCATTTCCGTCGCATTAAGCACAAGAGTCAATCTCGCTCAATTTTTCAAACGGTACTTAGTAACAGGTTCTATTTGGTTATTTTTTTAATCATTATTAAACCCGATCATTTTTACTTTTTCGTCATATTATTTTCAAATTGTGATGGCCAGTGCCATTATATTTCGATCTATAGAATGAAAAGGTTGATAAGTTTTACGAACGAGACGACAGAGGAGAAAATTTCTTACTGTAACTTAGGTGCTTTTGAAAAGTTGTGCGTGATCTTGTTGGTAGTATTAAGTTTTAAGTTAAACACATCTTGTTTAAGTTAAACACATCTTAAAGATATAATTTTGGCATTTTTTAATAAATTTGGATTTTTTCGATGGTTTGCAGGAAGATTGTAATTAACATGTTGCATCTGATGATGGCTGAAGAGTAGTAGGCCGAACAGTTAATTCGAACAAAATTGTAGCTTTCCATAGTGATATACTCTAACGAACCTTGAAGTTAGCCCAAAAAGTAATGTATGGAGTATTGATATGTTTTTAAATATGGCGTTATGGCGTGAGAGAATCATTTGCAGGGAATCATCCCGAAGACGGGATGAAGATGTTGCCTAAAAAGACGTTAAAAGTGAGCGTGAGGAAGCTAAACTGACATGGTGTAAGGAACTATGAAACCTTATTTTGTCTTCAAGTTTTATTATGCTTTTGAAGTGAGACTGCTAATGGGCAACAAAAATGAATGCTACGCCCATGCATTTCTACAAATAAAAAAGTTACAAAAGAATGAAGATCTTCACGATTGGGTAGTACCGTGCGTTTATCGACTAGGCTGGCAGAAGAACTATAATGATTTGAAACCTCAAATTAAGTACATAACTATAATAACTGTAATTAAAAAGATGTCTTCGGCCCCGTTTACTCTTAGAGGATTTGAGCCTTCAAACAGAACAAAACATGGAAAAATCTCTTTTTTTCCTGTGTCGACAACTGCTGTGCGAACTTGTTATTCTGATTCGGTGTTTACCTGTTATTGCTTTTTATTTGTTTAATTTGGTAATTTTTTCCCACCTACCTTGTCAATGTTCATTTTCAGCACCAAGTGAGGAGTGGCTTTAAATACATATACCAGAGCTATCAGATGGGTCTCTGCATAATGTTCCGCCGTCTGGTCCAGTTTTTTCATAACGAAAACGAACAACTTCTGCTTGAACAAATTCTTGATCAGAGATAGATGCAACAGTGGTAATTCCGCCGACAGAATCTCGAACGCAAGAGCAGCAGCATTACCCAAGGTGGGATGGTCAAGGAGGTCTGCAATGTCTTCCACTATTTCACCTGCTTCCGGGTGGCCCCGGGCTAGTAAAGCTTTTCCAATCCAAGATAAGATAACAACAACTTTTTTGTTATGGTTTTTCAACTCCTTCCGAAGCATTTTCAGTAATTTGAGCAAAACATTTCGATGGTGTTCATCATCTGGCATACGGTTAAACAGACTACACAACAACTGTTGGCTCAGTAGCTTGATATGCTCATCCTCACTTTCCATCGCTAACTTGGTTAAATCATCAACGAGATTTTCGAAATGATCCTCAATCGATACTGTTACATCCATATACCCGAGAATGCCAGAAGTTAGATAAAGATCATTGGTCTTTGTAAGTATCATCAATGGCAGCAGATTTTTCACAATAAGCTTTTGTTTTTCAGGAGGTAGTTGGTTCATCATATATTTCATAGCATTCGACAGAGCGTAAAGCAAATCAGATGAATGCGTTGATCCCTCTTTGTGCGCTAAGGTTACACATTTCTCGATGAAATTATATTGGTCATTCAATTCCTCAGCAATCGGTTTTCCATCTGGGCCTTTAAGGACCATTTCTATGGTATTTAGTGCCAAAATTGCGATTCCCTCATGATCAGATACATCGAAAGCAAGATCCATAAAGAATTTTAATATTTTTGCTTTCACACACTCTAGCGGAATTAGCTTGGACAATGCATGAAAAACGCGCTCTGTGGATGTCGATACAGTTTCGTACTTTTTGGCAACAAGTTTGTCTATTATAACGTTTTCCACCTCCACTCCATACTGTACAGCAAACTGATACAAGCAGTCCTCAACGTTCAAGCGCTCATCATTCGAAGATAACAGCACATGAATAATGGTAGTGTAGACAACAAAGCGGTTCTCATCCACTATCGCTTCTGGAATCTTTGTTATAAAGGACAACGCAATTTTCTTGAGTTCACTGGCATCGCTTTCTTGGACTAATATTTGAACAAACTGTTTCTGAACAGCTCCAACTAATTCTTGATCTATCTGCTCCATAATAGCCTTTTCTTTACATATCATCATTGTCCGACTTAGGACCTCTATCAGTGAAGTTTTCTCTTGTTCTGTTAATGTATGTCCATTCAACTGCGACAAAGTCATTGGCAGTAGTTTATTCGCAACGAAATGAGCTGACTCAGTAGAAGCACTTGCGCAAGCTAATGCCACATGAATACCACTTTCGAACAGTTTCGACGCAACGTCGGCTATGCTGCCCATTACGGTAATGAATATTGTAGTCAAAAAGTGTTCTCCCACTTTTGAATCTTTTTGGGTGAAGGCTACAAGTTGTTTCGTTGTCTCCAGTGCCAGCTCAAATATTTCTTTGTTACCCCCACCAGGCATAAGCTCTAACTTTAATGCTTTCCATATATCCTCTAAATGTTGATGCATATCCGATAGGTCGAATGATTGGGTGCATTTAATCTGAAAAATGTAACAAACAAATAACAACTTAATTTATTTTTAACTCATCTACACCATACCAGCAAGCGTAGCGAATCCAACTTGGCCACAATCAGCTCACTGTCCAGTTTTTCCAACAATAATGGTACGCAGTGTTCGGCAAAACTCTTGGAACCACATAGACATGCTTCCAATTTTTCTGCCAACATGTCTCTAGTAATAGGTTCCGGATCATCTTGATTAGGATAGAAATCAATCGGAAAGTAACATGCAAAAACTTCAAACATTTCCTCTCCAAGATGGAACAAAGGATAATGTTGCAAAAACTGAGGCATATACTGGAACAAAAAAATTAAATTCCGGGGATCACGTTCACCATCGATTGCTCCTATGACTCCGTACACAAAATCAGCTCCCATAGCCTGAAGTTCAGCTTGATTGTTCTCTGCCAGTGTGCTAATAAAGCGGAAGTATACGGCGCGATCGCTCTTCGCCTGACTCTGACAGGGAATATTCAGAAAGAGCGCACTGCATAGCTTACTAGCCGAACCTTTGGGGATATGTTTCATTGATGCTAATGTCAAGATTCCTTCCAAAATAGCTGGAATAACCGAATGATGATCCTTCATACGATCACAGTAGAATGTCGTTAAAAAGTCCAACTGTTGCTCGTTCAATAAATCTGACGGAAGATCTTTCAAAATCGTGGACAGCAGCATGGTTGCCTTCATACGGATACTATGATCTTCGTGTGTCAACGCAGGTCCCAGTTCTTCAACAAGCTCAGCGATATCTAATTTTTTATTGGAGATGTCTGAAAGTATTGGAAGCCTTATCTCTGTACCAATAATTGCCTTACTTTGTGAGTCAACAGTCACATACCTTCACTAAGTTTATCGCATTTGTGATTAAATTTGGAATCACTTTTCAGCACATCGACCAGTGTCGAATGTGACCACGGGAATTTCATTGTTCACAGCGTAAATATTACAGTGGATACTCAATGCTATGCGTTTTGAACAGTTGAGCACGAGGGCAAAACTAGGTCTAGTCTATGATGAGCTGCAAATGTAAATAACCTTTATAAAATAAACCAGAACAAAGAAGAACAACAAACACCACAAAATTGTGATAAATGTTAAGGAACATACTGTAATGAAACAAACGGTTAAAAGAAAATCCTTATTAGTAAGTTAATTTTTACTCATTTTCAAATCGACACCGCGAAAGGCGACTACTCAATAATAGGTACAGTAGACTTTCGTTACCCTAATAAATTTCGTATGGTTATTTTTCTTAACGAACTATTTAGGGTATCATCCAATCCATTAGAGAAATGGTTGGAGGATTTGTGATATCGTTCGTTTAAGGTATTTTTTATCAGGGTAGTTGGTATGGTTTTCTGATTGAATCGAGGGGTACGACTATCTGAGATGCAGCAAATTTGTTAATCCGCTGTTTAAAGATGCGCGGACGCATCCCAAGTAACCACGAGGCTATAATAGCATGCATATAAAGGGCAGATGCACTACGTCTAGTGCATCATTGAAGTTGGATTAATGCTGAATAGGGCCCCACTAAGATCTAACTAATGCTATATCTTTTGTAATGCCATAAGACATTGCTAAAGTAGCATTATTGCATTGGTAATGCATCACTACATTCTTAAATCTAATCTAACGCTTCATTACTTGACAACTGTTGAATTAATGCGATCCCGCATTAATGATGTCGAATAAATGCGATCCCTCATTAATGATGTTGATTTTGGGTTGAATAAGTGCAATAATATAATGCTTGTGGTTACTTGGGATAGTAGATATAAACAAGATTGATGATGTTTTTCTGGATTTAATGCAACACTGTGGAAAGCGATGAGGAGATGTAATAAGATGTAAAAGATGGATCAAAATTTTTTGAATGATTGATAAGAAATATATGTATTGTTTGGCACAGAAAGTTGGTACACACAAAAAATAAATTTTGTTTTATTAAAAGTTTTGCACTTTTCTTCCGAAGGTCGGTATCGTGTTCGAAAGAAATTTCTTTTTCTATCTTTAACCAGGAGACAAGTCACTCGGCCACCATGTGTTGAAACCCTCAAAAACACAATCCGACACAATCCACCACACTTCAAGCACCTCGCCGCAACATGAAAGAATAAAATCATTTCTGGCACCTCTGTCAAGAATCGAATGTTTGTTTTCAAACTGTTTTATTTCCCTCTCGCTTGCTGTTGGCGCACTTCTCGGCACCAAGGTGGTGGACTGTATGTCACGGAATGCGATGGACACACTTGGTTATGGAAATAATTAAACTCTTTCTTCTGCCTTGAAAAAGGCAGGAATTGGTTTCCAAGGAAGTGTGTCCAATCAGCTACTGTCGTCAAGGTAGAATGCAAGCAGCAGACTCGGTGCGGGTCGACACAATAGAACACGTTCAAAACGAAGTCGGCTAGAAAGTGCCAGAAGGAAACGTCAATTTTTACTTTTGGTTATTTTCTATTTTATTTCCGATGTTAATGGTTCGCGGTACAAAAGTAGACTGAATGCAGACATGAGTTTTGGATTTGATTTATACCCACTCGCAGAGACCAAATGAAACAAGAAGTGGAGCTACGGTGTGCACAGACTGCAAAATGTGTTATTTCATCTCCATGACTACCTGATAGTGGTTAAATGGGCGTTGCTGCTTCTGATGTTGTGCATCGTTCAGTTTCAGTTTCCGGAGCGGACGGTTCGGTCGCGAACATAATCCCCCCAGGCTGGGAAGAATTCACTGAATTGTTGGCTTCATTCTTATTGTCAGCAATTGGAAGAACGGACAGCTTGGACACGGCTCGTCTGTAGATGGATCCTTCGATGATTACATCCACCGCTCGCACCAATTTGTCAGAACCAGGAAAAACATTGACGATCCTTCCCATTTTCCAGCATTGCGATGGAATATCCTTCTGTTCAAGTAGTACGATCATACCAGGGCGAATGTTTGACTGTTGTTGGCGGTTTTTCCCCCGTGGTTGTAGATTCAACAAGTAGTCGCGGCTCCATTGTCGCCAGAACTGTTCACGGAGGCACTGCAGATATTGCCACCTAGACAAACAATTGGTTGGAATTTCATTGTAGCTGGGCTCTGGTGTGGCTATCAGAGGTCGACCAATCAGAAAATGGCCTGGTGTTAATATTTCGACATCTGGATCCGATGTTGAACAGAGAGGCCGAGAATTCATTATGGCCTCGACTTGGCTAAGTACCGTTGCATACTCTTCAAATGTCAAGGTAGCTGTTTTCAGGGTCCTCTTCAGGTGATATTTTGCTGTCTTGACGGCGCTCTCCCAGAGGCCGCCAAAGTTAGGAGCTTCCGGTGGGATGAATGTCCAGGAGATCTCTTTCGGCTGGCAGAAGGATGCTATTTCGTTGATGGCATTGCGGTTTTGGAAAAGGAGATACAGCTCATGTAATTCAGACTTGGCCCCCTTAAAGTTGGAGCCATTGTCTGAATGAAGTTCTCAGGAAAGACCCCGTCGGCTAACAAAACGCTGAAGTGCGGCCAGGAATGCAGCAGTTGAAATATCGGAAACCAATTCCAAATGAACCGCTTTAGTTGACATGCAGATGAACACTGCGATGTAGGCCTTAACAATCTTTGGTTTATGACGACCTTCCTTGACAAATACCGGTCCGGCGTAGTCGATGCCAGTTTTTAGAAAAGGTTCGGTTGGTGTTACTCGACAGGCTGGCAGATTTCCCATTAGTTGGCTAGATGTTTTGGGCTTTGAACGAAAACACGTAACGCAGCTTCTGGTAATCTTTCTGATGGATGATCTTCCATCCAATATCCAAAAATGCGATCGAAGCGTAGCCAATAGGGCAGTTGGTCCAATATGCATGTTCTCTTGGTGATAAGTGCGGATGATTTGATCGGTGAGTGGATGTTTCGGAAGGAGGTACGGATGCTTGGTGTCAAAGGGCAGCCGAGAATTTTGAAGCCTTCCTCCAACTCGCAAGACTCCATCTTTGTAGATGGGATTTAGAGCAGCTATCTTCTTGCAAGGTTCGTTAGATGCCACGCGATGAATCTCGTCACTCAGAGCTTGCAGTTGAATGACTCTTACAATTAGATGCAAGGCTGAACGAAGTTCTTGGATTGTAGGGTGATGTTGTAGTACTCGTTTGTTGTGGAACTTCATCCGACAGTTTCGGATGAATCGTTGGACTAGCGCAATTACTCGTTGGAGTTTCCGGAATGAGCTGAACCTGGAAAACACCGCCAACTCTTCTTCGTTTATGGCTGGAATGGCGGTTATATTTACCTTTTTTAGTTCTGGAAGATCTTCGTCTGGGATGTTAGTTGGAGTCTCCGATTGATACTGGGCGTTGTTGAGAAACGTTGGTCCATTCCACCAAAGTTCATTGGTACTCAGTGTGAAGGGAAGCTGTCCTATAGATGTTAAATCCGCAGGGTTTTGTTTAGATTGGATGTACTTCCATGGATAACCATCGGTGTTCTTTAAAATTTCTGTTACGCGGTTGCGCACAAACACCTCAAGGGATGACAATGGTTTCTTTAACCATGCAAGAACCACCTGGCTGTCGCACCACAGAACAACTTGTGATACTTCTAGTTGAAATGAATCCAGTACCTTTACAAGCAGCCGTGCAAGAAGTCTGGCACCGAGTAGTTCTTTACGTGGAATGCTCATCTCAGCAATTGGGGACACCTTTGACTTACTGCACAACATGGTAAGTCGGGCTGTACCATTCGGGAAGATACAGCGAACATAAATGACCGCCCCATATGCAACCGTAGAGGCATCGGAAAAGCCATGAATTTCTATGGCGGTAGCGTCAGCAGATATCGTGCATCGAGGAATTTTGATTTCTTTTACCAGGAGTAGCGCTTCACGGAACTGCTGCCAAGATCGTAGCAGTTCTCCTTCCAATGTGGCATCCCACGGGAGACCGGCCTTCCAAATTCGCTGCATAATCATTTTTGCAATAACGGTAACCGGCGTCAAAAGACCCAGTGGATCAAACAGTCTTCCAATTTCCGATAGCACCGTTCGCTTTGTGGCTTGAATGGCTTCCCGATCGGTTTGGCTGGTAATGAAGACAAATTCGTCCCGGGGTGGACCCCAAACTAATCCCAATGTCTTCATCACATCAAGTACGGTGTTGTCCAAATGTACTAACTTTTCACGGTCGAGTTCTGGAATATTTTCTAGGACTGCTGCATTGTTGGAGCTCCATTTGTGGACGGGGAATCCACCTCGCTCAAGTAGTTGTTGAATCTTCGGACGGCTAGCGGGAAGGACTCGCCTTCGTCATCACAAAGCTGCATTAGACAACTGGTTGCCAAGAATGGTGCTGCAGCTGTTCCATAAGTCACGGTTGTGAGTTCTAGGACGCGGAGAGATTCCTACGAGCATGACCTCCAGAAAATACGTTGGAATCGTGCGTGCATTTGTGCCATGCGTATTTGCCGATACATTTTTGATACGTCGGCCGTGAAGACGATTTGATACTTCCGAAAACGTAACAAAATGCTGGAAATGTCGTTCTGCAGTGTGGCTCCAACTAGCAAGACGTCATTTAGTGATTTCTCGTAGGGGGCAGCCTTAGCGGAGGCATCAAAAACCACTCGAAATTTTGTTGTTGAGCTTGATGGACGTAGGATGGCTTGGTGCGGCAGATAGTACACTTGTTGATTGGGAACATCATCGGATTCGCTTATCTCTCGGCAATGTCCCAGTTCTTCATATTCATCGATGAATTGACAATATTGTTGCTTCAACTCCGGGTTCTTCTTGAATCTTCGTTCCAATGAGAGGAACCGACGCATGGCCAAATTTCGATTGTTTCCTAGCTCGTGCACTGTTTCACGAAATGGCAAACTTACCACATATCTGCCGGTCTCATCTCGAAAATGAGTAGACTGGAACACCGTTTCACATTCATCTTGTTCGCTGGAATGTGTTGCTGATTCCGCAATTTCTTCCAGCTCCCAGAACTGACGAAGAATTTCAGAAGTAGGATCCGTAATGGCAGTTAAGCACTGCTGGGAGGTTGACTCATCATCAATATTGCCTGCAACAACCCATCCGAAATGAGTTTCTTGCAGTTCCGGTAGCTTATCACTCAGTTGGAGGCGACCCGTCTTCAGCAGTTTCAAGAAATGGGAGATACCAATTAACATATCGATATCGGACGGAACATGGAAGTTGGGGTCCGCCATCGGTAGGTCGGTGTCGAGTGGCCACGATGAAACGTTAATTTTCGTAGCTGGAATAGCTCCTGTTATCTCAGGAACTACGAGGCATTCGATGGTTGTAGAGTAGTCAAAGTTATTGGACTCCACTTCCACCAACATCTTTTCCTTGGCGTAGGTTTTGGCCCCACCGATTCCAGCGATGGGTACATGTACAGGTCATCTTTCAGTGCCCAAGCGATCAGCCATTGTCTTGGAGAGGAAATTCACTTGAGAACCGCTATCCAGTAGTACACGGCACGGAGTTGTCCATCCACGGGAATCCTTGATTCGTACCACAGCAGTCATAAGCATCACGGTTTTGGCACCTTTGGAGTGGCTACACGATACAACAGAATTGGTGACTTGCTGAGATTCCGAACGGGTGTTGGAATAGGTTTGGCAGGCTGGTTCTTCATGTTGGCTAGTGGTTTCTACCTCCACTGCATTCGAGACTAATTCTTCATGCAACAGAGTGTGGTGTTTTCTATGGCAGCAGGAGCATGTTTTATTTGACGAGCAATCGATAGATCGATGACCAGGTCGAAGGCAGTTGAAACAGATCCTCAATTCCTTCACTTTCTCATTTCGCTGAGCAGCTGACAGCTTATGGAACTCCGGACATTCAAAATGGCGATGGCAGCCGTTACATACCTGGCAGGAATTGCTGTTGTTTCCGGTTGTGGCAGTGTAGGTTCTTTGGTTAGCTGGTTTTGAATTTAGTTGCTGTCTAGGTTCTCTTGATGTCATCTGATGCCGATTTTGGAAACGTTCTAATACCTGGCATTCGCTTCGAAGGAAGGCCACAGTTTCTTGGTACTGAGGCAGCTGGGCATGCTTCTGTGCCCTTTCCCACAACTGGAGTGTTTGATCGTCCAACCGCAAAGTGAGAATCTTCGTCAGAATGAGACCGGATAGTTCATCAACTACCAGTCCCTGGTACTCGAGACCTCCAACATGTCGGTCGAATGTCTTCACTAGCTCGAGTAAATCCTTATGGTTGCGTGTGGTCATTGGTTTCATCTCGAGCAATCCTTCCAGATGTGTATCGACAATTACTCGGGGGTTTTCGTATTGATCGCTGAGCTGTTTCCACGTTTGTTTGAAGTTGTTATCAATGATCATTTTTGCTGTAATCCAACCGGGAGCATCACCCGTCAATGCCTTATCGAGGTGATGCAGCTTCACTGCATCGGAATCGGTGCTGCGGTTGACAATATCCTCAAACATCATCCGGAACTTTGGCCAATTTTCCACCTTTCCGTCAAATGTGGGAACTGGAGGTCGCAATGATTGTTGTTGGATGACTAGCTGCGCACGCCCCGTACCGCAAGGGACAATGGTTTCGGTAAGTAGCTCAAGCAGGACAAGCGTGTCGGAGTGAAGAGTGTCGAAAATGTCCAGGGCTTCATCTTCCTGTTTCAACTCGTTGGAAGGCGTAACAGCAACTACCGCTTGGTGAATCGAAACGAACTCGTTGTAATGAAGGTCGAGCTTTTTCGAAAAAACCTTTAGCAGCGACGCACTGACTTTGTTCGGATTGTCCTCAGCTTCTTCAAGCGCACGGCTTATCGCACTCACTTTGGATTGAACTTGCTGACGCTGATGAATTAGTAACTGTTTGGGATCATCTTCCCCCTTCTTGGATTCTTTCTTCGGCGTCTGCTTCTCTTTCGGTGTGTGGTTCACTTTCGGCATTTTGCCAACTCAGTTTTTACGTTAGAAGAAATTCGATGTTGACCCGTTGATTGGAAATCCGGTTCGGTAGGACCATATGTTGGCGCACTTCTCGGCACCAAGGTGGTGGACTGTATGTCACAGAATGCGATGGACACACTTGGTTATGAAAATAATTAAACTCTTTCTTCTGCCTTGAAAAAGGCAGGAATTGGTTTCCAAGGAAGTGTGTCCAATCAGCTACTGTCGTCAAGGTAGAATGCAAGCAGCAGACTCGGTGCGGGTCGACACAATCGAACACTTTCAAAACGAAGTCGGCTAGAAAGTGCCAGAAGGAAACGTCAATTTTTACTTTTGGTTATTTTCTATTTTATTTTCGATGTTAATGGTTCGCGGTACAAAAGTAGACTGAATGCAGACATGAGTTTTGGATTTGATTTATACCCACTCGCAGAGACCAAATGAAACAAGAAGTGGAGCTACGGTGTGCACAGACTGCAAAATGTGTTGTTTCATCTCCATGACTACCTGATAGTGGTTAAATGGGCGTTGCTGCTTCTTATGTTGTGCATCGTTCAGTTTCAGTTTCCGGAGCGGACGGTTCGGTCGCGAACACTTGCACTGATGTGATTCAGATGATTCATATGTGTGCGTGGATTAAACGTCCAAACGGATGGATTAATCCCCGAAACACGATCAACAAAAACAAAACGTGGCAGAGTGACTTTCCTCCTGGTTTGTGTTGACCAGGGGGTGCGACTCTATCTCAGGTGCAGGATTTTTTTTTTTTTGCTTTTGGGCGATGTGCGCACGCTTAGTAGATAGAAAGAAGATTTCAAAGATTTTGATGAAGATTTTAAAGATTTACTGCAAAAAGATGCAGCACGATGCAAGTTGATGGATTAAGATTCACAAACTGAAACAAGATTTTTCAAAGATTGATTCGCTAGCGTGGGATTTTTCGATCATCTTGAATCTGGATTTAGATGTGTCGCACTCCCAGGTTTTGACCGTGTTTCGGGGAGTTGGAAGGTGTTTCTGTGCTTCAACATATCTGTCAAAACTACACTCGAAAATTTATGCTTATTGGCAACCATAGTTGTTTTGGACGTTTAATCCACGCACACATATACATCATCTGAAACACATCAGTGCAAGCGAGAGGGAAACAAAACAGTGTGAAAACAACATTCGATTCATGGCAGAGGTACCAGAAATGATTTTATTCTTTCATGTTGCGGTGAGGTGCTTGAAGTGTGGTGGATTGTGTTTTTGAGGAAAAACCCATTGTCGGGTGTGACTTATGTCGTTTTCGGTTATTGCCAGTGCGGAATTGGGTTCGCCCTAGGTCCGCCCTAACAGCTGTCAAAACGTTTTTTTATTCAATCGGGTCGGACCTGGATCCACTCTGGATCCGACCCAACATCGATGAGGTTTGCTCTCAAGTTTTTTCGAGGTCCAACCTGGGTTCACCAACACACACAAACATAACTGTCAATATAAAATGTTTATGTTTGTTAATGTTTATGTTTTACACTAATACCATCATACTGACTCGACTCTGGATCCTTTTTCGTTCGGTAATTGCGTGTCAGAGTCAGACCTGACCCAGGTTTAAAACCGAAAACGACATTATTTCGGTTTTCAACTGGAATGAAAATATAAAACAGTGGGCCAGACTGAGCAGTTATAACCAAGGTGAATTTAATATCTCAGGTGGTCTCAATACTGTAAATGAGAATTTCAGCCATGTTTAAACGCATACTAATATGATCCATATCAAGAAAAATACTGGTCTGGCATACTGAAATTGTCTCCTTTGCACCTATGCAACAGTGCCTGTGATGTCAAACTCACAGTTCCATTTTAAACCAAACGAGTAAAGGAGATGATGAGTTTCACACTGCCAGGCATGTGTTCTATGCCATGGGATATAAAACGTCAGGCTGCAAGGTTTGTTTACCAATAGAGGAATCCAATTTGAAAAAAGAAGAAGGCACCGAGTAGTGATAAATCTGACAGCTCCCATGTTAGGGTATAGGACGAACATTTTAAAATGCTTCTAAAAAATTCAAATGAAATTTTAATTAAAAGCGGTTTGTTGTATGATGTAAGAAAAATCCAAAACTGCACAATAGGGACATTATTTTAATTTTATTTTTATTTTGCTGAAAATGTCTTTATTGATTTGTTTTGGATTTTTCTTACATCCTACAATAAATCGCTTTTAATTGGAATTTCATTTGAATTTTCTAGAAGCATTCTAAAAGTTTCGTCCTATACTTTTGCATGGGAGCTGTCAGATTTATCACGACTCGATGTCTTCTTCTTTTTTCAACCTGGATTCGTTCATATTTCGGAGAAAAAGAGCACGTGCTAATGTGTGTAAATAAAACGTTTAGCCCATACCGTTTAGATTAATATATAACTCTTCACTCCTAGGCAAAAATGCAATCAACAACTGTCATTATGTGCGTAATACAATATTGAGTATTCCTTACTCTTTCGCTCCACTGGTAAATCTCATTTGATACCCCGCTGCCTCACCCGTCTTCCCGACCAACTGAAGAAAATAGACCACCTGAGATATTAAATTCACCTTGATTATAACAAGCCTATCTTGGTGACGATTTCTTGTTGAAATTATTTGAGAACCGTTATAACCAGGGGCCTGGCAACCCTATCCTAGCTGCTAGCGTTTGACAGTATTAGGCTTAGTGACCTTGAACGCACTCACACTTAAGCGTCATTTAGATCACATGAGTGCAAGTAAGAAGGAAAATCTTTTGGAGGAATACAAACCATCATTCCTCTGCATGTGCCAGAAAGGGCGAGGTGATTAAACGTCAAAAAGCCTAATGCAACATACCACGGGCTTTATTTGAATAAGGCCCGTCTGACATTTGTTACTGTGGGTAAGAACACCTGCATTGTTTACAAACAATGAAACTTTTGATGGTTGTATGTTGGAGATGTTGGCTACAAATGGCTGTCCCTAGTTATAACATGTTATAACTCTGTATAGTGTGAAGAAGGCATACCCTGATACAAAATTACCTTTAACGAACGCTATCACAAATCCTCCAACCATTTCTTTAATGGTTTGGATAATACCCCAAATAGGTCGTTAAGAAAAATAACCATACGAAATTTATTAGGGTAAGACCGCATAATGTATGGATTTTTGTAAAGAAAAATGCTTGCATTTTTACGTTACCTTTTTCAAAATAATCTGGCAGCTCTGGAACTAAAAGAACAGTCAACATTTTCCATCATCCCAATTATTTCATTTCAGTTGCGTCCTGATCGTCGTCAACAAAGGTTATAGAATTATGATAACCTGTATGTGAATGTTATAATTAAGAAAAATGTCACTTGTTTAAAATTTGATAGATTCTGTAATAGAAACCGTGATAACTGTGATATCATCGTGTGAAGCTGTTGTGCGAATTGAATTAACGCAAACCATAAAGCACTTCACGACATTGGACTGAATTCGAACAAAGGACAATCTCCCACAGGTCAGCAGAAAAGCAAAATAAAAAAAAATGGCCTGGACAAAGTATCAAGTAATGCTGGCGCTTACCCTCGTGATTACGGGGTCAATCAATACCCTCAGTACCAAGTAAGTAAGCAGTTACCTGAGTAATGCGTAAATGCACTGACTGAAATACTGCATTAATTTTCTCAGATGGGCGGACAACATCCAATCTGAGAGTTCCGATGGTCAAGTTAGGCCATTTGAACATCCATTTGTTCAAGCATGTGCCATGTTTATGGGCGAATTTCTTTGTTTGCTAACGTTCAAGGCTCTTTATTATCACTTCCGCAGCAAAAATGTAAGTAAAAGAAGTTAAATTATTTTAGTTCTTTTTTTCTCGGTTTTGTTTTTATTTTTGTTAACCCGCATAATAAAGCATGCAGTAGTATTGCATTTTACCTACACATACAAAGTATCCTCGAACTAATGTGATGATGGAATTGTTTTGTTTGGTTGCCCAATGTGTTTATCTACAATAATTATATGCAGGCAGCCCACTAATCAGCAAAATGCTCGTTTCAGAATGGAGCCGAAGATCGCCACGATCTTGTGAAAGGAAACAGAGAGTTCAGTCCGTTCATCTTATTTGTGCCGGCTATGTGCGATATGATTGCAACTTCCATCATGTATGTTGGACTGAATCTTACGTATGCCTCCAGCTTTCAAATGTTGCGCGGTAAGTGTAATTTTTGTTGTTGCCCTGTTCGTTCTGTGAAGCGAAGCATAATGAGATTAGTTTTGCAACAGTAACTGGGGCTGTTCTCCAGAACTGCTGATTCATAGGTTTATTAAATTTTTACATGTTATGAAATTGATTTTTGAACACCATGATTAAACTCCTGTGTTATTTTTTTTGTAAATTTACACGATGATTTAAGCATCAGCCTTTTCTCCATTTTCAAACATTTTATTTACTTAAAAAGTATCTACACGGTCTGCTAGTAGATGATTTTGAAAGTATGAGAATTCTTGCCGTTTAAAACAGCTTAAATGTTACATTAGATTTCTGCTGTTCAAGCAACTATAAAATATAAAATATCACCTGTATAAAATCGGGTTTTCTGGTTAATTCGAAATAGATTGCTGTGCAACGATGATTGGCTTCCTGAAAATTATACCACACTATAGAAGAAATTTTGTCTAAGCTCTGAACGTGGTAGTCTTCAACTGTGACGATCAAAGGAGGGTTACGAGAGACTACGGTTGTTCATAATGACAACGAAATTAATTTTAGACAGCATAGCAGTGCAATTGTAAAAATAATAATAATTATAATAGGTATCGAGAAGGCAAGACTGATGATTGAGAAGATGAAGATCCTGTATGGTTGTGGATATATGAAGCCACTGTGAGAAGATGTCAATAAAATACCGGGTAGATTGAAGTCGCCCAGAACGTTAATCTCATGCGTATGAGTCACACTTTCGATTATCGATAAAACGGATCGGCATTGTGTTTCAATAATTTCCTCGTTGCGAACTCGGTAAGGGGCAAAGTATACCGCACACATAAATACAGTGTGCAATCAGTCAACGTAATGGCTGCCCAAACTTGTTTTAAATTCCAAAGACTTCCGACTATTGTTAGGATATCGGTCGCAACAAAGCGTACGAGAATCTAGCCAAGTCTCGGTTAACACGATGATATCATAGCAACAGTCCGATATAGCTGTCTAGTAGTCCTGAACGTCCGAATTGATTCCACCAATATTTTGGTAAATATGTAAGAACATCCTGCCGGTGATGCAAGGTCGCATGCAGAGCTTTAAAATCTCACATTCAATTCTCAAAATGCACCCTGACTGAAACAATATATTTTTCATCACATGCTGCCTCTAGCGAACATGAAGTTAACACAAATTTGCCTGCATGAATCTGTAGTGCAAGGTGAATCATCTGGTTTTTTGCTGCTTTACTTTCATCATTCATTCGTTCCAGAAAGCAGTGAATGTGAATAAGCGCAAACAACTCATTCAATTTCAACGTTCTACCGTGAAGAAGAAAGAACAGTCCTTCATTTGAAGAATCGATGAAGTGACAAAACCAACGTATTTTGCTTGCACGTATTTACAGCAACTTCTTGAATCGATCCTGCAAAATGCCTTTTCCCGAACCACAAACACTGTAGCGATTTCGGCCATAGATCGTTTGCTACAGCTTCGTCTTTTGTATTTCCTTGTCTTCTACCATGTTCGGGTATAATTGAAAAAAAAGTCCTGCAGCAGACAAATTCACTCACGAACCCGAAAATGAATGACTGGATACCAGAACATTCAGTCAAGCAATCAAAACTTCTTGACGCTTGAATAGCCAGATCAGTGCTTTGCTGTGGTGTGAATGAGTTGTGTAGAACACAGGGACAATGGAATGACTGAACACGGCAAAACAAGTCGACAAGCATGTGTTGTTTGACTGATAGAACGAAATGAAGATAGAGAAAATAGTGCACACTGAATATTTTTTTTACTCGTCGTTCACGACGGCAGTCAATTTTTTCGAGCTCTGGTCGCATGTGACAAGGCGTTATTGCCGTGTCGGGGAAAGTGTTGCCGTGCTGGGGGAAAAACTAGACAGAGTGGGTGGGGGGAAAAAAACCCATGTTTCAAAAAGCCGGGAAAGGATATTGGGAGCAGGAAGCAGAAGAAGAGAGGGGGGATTGGGGTGCTTGCGGGGTGGTAGCAAGACCATCTAGGAGGTGGACAAAAAGAAAAAAGGTTGAGAGCTGCACACAACGCCACCAGAATACGAACAAGCATCAGGAAGATGCAATCCTACTTCGACGTGGTACTTTCCAGCTGAAGCAGGACGGAATACCATGTCACCACCTCCAACATTGGATACGATACAACTATGATGAGCGCTGGCAGCGAAAGGTAGGAACGAGTTGGATAGATCGAGGGCGTCCCGGAATTGATGAGAATCCAGAGGTTGAAGCAGTGTTCAGTCAACATTATTATTATAATTGCCTAGGCTAGATGTTTGGAAGACCCCTTCATAACCCTCAACCGTAGGACCAAGACGACTATGTTGAATGATGGCAAAATAAGGCTGGAATTAATTGAGGGAACAGGGGCTTCCAAAAGCTTTCTATGAAGGCGCAGGCTGAGATGTTCTGAAGGCATGCCGTGTTCTAATGGTTCGGCCATTTAAAGACAATCGGATGGAATCAATAGAAAACAAAACAACATAATTGCTGTTCGCCGCTTGTCCGAACCCATGACTGGTGGTCGCTGGCTTGAGTGGCTCTTCTGTGATCGGAAGATAAGGGGCTTTCAAGATGCTGGCGATAAAAGTGCGTCCCGGGGAGTTGCTACTTAAACTTCCCGTCAAAATCGCTTCTTAGGAACCAAGCTACAAATTTTCTGAAAGACTTCAACTGATACCCTTTACCACGTTTCCATAATATCCGAGTTAAAATTCATTCGACAGTTCAATACTTGCGGCATAACTCTACATCTAGGAAATTTCAAAACGAAATATTGGCACTAAAGAAGTCAACAGTGCTATTGATTGGCTTTATTCTCGAGACATTTAACATTGCTTTTCGTTGAGACGATACTCTACAACAGTGCATAGACATGTTAGCCAGATTATCGTCTGAATTGAAATCAAACCAATCAATTACATAAATTAACGTTCATATTTTTTCCGACAACATAAAAAATCCGAGATGGTGGTTATCGTCCGCTGCGCTCTACCGACAATCAGGTCACTATGAGATTCATGAATGTCAAGTATGCTTGTTTTAAAGATGTTGCTATCGATACGGATGTATTAGTGTTTTTTTTTTTAACTCTTTATTTGTTCCAAATTTATTCATATTTACATTTCATGTTAATCTAGGTGCTCCAGCTACTACCGTAACGTATCAACCTTAATTGTTAAAATATGTATCTAATTTTGTTTACATTGTTCATGCCTTAGCAGTTCAGTATTTTAAACAGGTTTTTATTCCTGCGTGTCAGTATAACAATAATAATCTTAAAACTAAAAACAAACTAAAATTAATCTTAACTAAGCATAAAGGGAATTAATCATTGCAATAGAAGATTGCAACGATTTTTGTCTGAAATTATTAATTATTTTGTTGGACATTTGTTCTAAAGTCTCAACATTCGAAATTCTATGTACTTCGTTAGTACTGTACCAAGAAGGCAGCTTCAAAATCATCTTCAGAACTTTGTTCTGAATCCTTTGAAGTATTTTTTTCCTGGTAGCACAACAACTAGACCATATTGGAACAGCATAAAGCATGGCCGGTCTAAAAATTTGTTTAAATATTAGTAGTTTGTTCTTCAGACAAAGTTTGGATTTTCTGTTTATAAGAGGATATAAACATTTTATATATTTATTACATTTGGCTTGAATGCCTTCAATGTGATTTTTAAAATTTAATTTTTGATCAAGTAATAGACCAAGGTATTTCACTTCGCTTGACCAGGAAATTGGAACACCGCTCATAGTAACGATGTGACTACTACTAGGTTTCAAAAAAGAAGCTCTAGGTTTATGTGGGAATATTATTAGTTGAGTTTTGGAAGCGTTGGGAGAAATCTTCCATTTCTGTAAATAAGAAGAGAAAATGTCCAAACTTTTCTGCAGTCTCCTGCAAATGACACGAAGACTTCTTCCTTTAGCGGAGATGCCTGTGTCATCAGCAAACAAGGATTTCTGACAACCCTGAGGCAAATCAGGGAGGTCGGAAGTAAAAATGTTATATAGTATCGGCCCAAGAATGCTACCCTGAGGAACTCCAGCTCTAACAGGTAGTCGATCAGATTTGGAATTCTGATAATTTACCTGCAGAGTTCTGTCAGTTAAATAATTTTGAATTAATTTTATAATATAGAGCGGAAAATTAAAGTTTTTCAATTTAGCAATCAAACCTTCATGCCAAACACTGTCGAATGCTTTTTCTATGTCTAGAAGAGCAACTCCAGTTGAGCAGCCTTCAGATTTGTTTGAACGAATTAAATTAGTAACTCTCAAAAGTTGATGAGTAGTTGAATGGCCATGGCGAAATCCAAATTGCTCATCTGCAAAAATTGAGTTTGTATTGATGTGAAGCATCATTCTATTCAAAATTAGCTTTTCAAAAAGTTTACTGATTGAAGGAAGTAAACTTATTGGTCTGTAGCTAGAAGCTTCAGCTGGATCTTTCTCGGGCTTCAAAATCGGAACAACTTTGGCATTTTTCCATTTGCCAGGAAAGTATGACAAATGAAAACATTTATTAAATAATTTTACCATGAAAGACAAGGTACTCACTGGGAGTTTTTTGATGAGTATATAGAAAATTCCATCATCACCTGGAGCCTTCATATTTTTTAACTTTTTAGTTATAGTTTTTACTTCATCCAAATCAGTACCCCAGGATTCATCAAAAATATTTTCCCTTGAGGAAATATTCAGATAATCAAGAGAAACCTGATTCTCAATAGGACTAGTAAGACCCAAACTGAAATTATGGGAACTCTCAAACTGCTCAGCAAGTTTTTGAGCTTTTTCCACATTTGTTAGCAATATTTTATCACCTTCTTTGAGCGCTGGAATAGGCTTTTGAGGTTTCTTTAAAATTTTGGAGAGTTTCCAAAAAGGTTTGGAACTCGGCTCTAATTTTGACACATTATTTTCGAATTGTTTGTTCCTCAGGGCAGAGAAGCGTTTTTTAATTTGTTTTTGCAAATCTCGCCAGATAACTTTCATGGCGGGATCGCGTGTTCTTTGATATTGTCTTCTACGGATATTTTTCAGACGGATCAAAAGCTGAAGATCGTCGTCTATTATAATTGTATTGAACTTTACCTCGCATTTTGGAACTGAGACAGCTCTTGCTTCAACTATGGAAGTAGTCAGAGAGTCAAGAGCATTATCGATATCATTTTTAGTTTCCAAAGGAATATTAGGATCAAAGTTATATTCCATGAATGTTTGATATTGGTTCCAATCAGCTCTATGATAATTGAAAGTAGAACTGTTGGGATTAGAAATTATTTCTTGAGATATTTCAAAAGTTACTGGAAGGTGATCCGAACCGAAGTCAGCATGGGTAACCAATTGGCTACAAAGTTGACATGAATCAGTTAAGACCAAATCAATAGTTGAGGGATTTCTGGCAGAAGAAAAGCAAGTTGGGCTGTTTGGGTATTGGATAGTGTAATAACCCGCAGAACAATTATCAAATAGTATATTACCATTGGAATTACTTTGAGCATTATTCCACGATCGGTGTTTTGCATTAAAATCACCAATAATGAAGAATTTTGACCTATTACGGGTAAGCTTCTGTAGGTCACCCTTGAGAAGATTCTTTTGCTGACCTACGCATTGGAATGGTAAATAGGCAGCTAATAGTGTAAGTTGACCAAATTTTGTTTCAACAGAAACCCCCAAAGTTTCAAAAACTTTGGTATCAAATGAAGAAAGAATTTGATGTTTGATACGCCTATGAACAATTATGGCAACGCCACCACCTGGACTTTCAAGACGATCATTGCGGTGTACGAAATAATTAGGATCCCTTTTTATTTTATCACCTGGTTTAAGAAAAGTTTCAGTTACAACGGCAATATGCACGTTATGAACTCGTAAAAAGTTAAACAGCTCGTCTTCATTATTTTTAAGAGATCGAGCATTCCAATTTAAAATATTCAGTGTCTTAATACCCATTGCTGAATTTCAGGGTCATGACAATATTGTTTGCAAATTTTATACCAGTTTGAATTGCATCAAACATGGAGTTTGTATTTAACATTCCATTAATCATATCGATTAATGATTTCTGTAAAAAATCCATTTTTGGAGCGGTTATGCTACCTAAGTCAAAATCTTCAACATTTCTGGTAGAATTTTGGTTTCTACCGGCTGTAACGGCAGCGTAGGAAGCTCCATTACCTAGCTGTACATTGCTACCAGCAGGTAAGAATTGAGCATTGAAAACTTGTGCTCTGTTTGTACTTACGGGTACATTTGTACTTCGCTGACCATTGTTAACAGCAGATAGCAGTGGAAAATTTGACGGTTGGGCATTGATCGTACCTTCCGGTACGAATGTTGGATTTCCTCCTCGATGACCGTTGTTAACAGCCGAGGAATAATTACCTGGTCGGGAACGTGAAGCGGTCCCTACCTGATGCTTAGCACGAGAATTCAAGATCGCTTTGCGAGTCTTGCATTCCCAAAAATTGGATTTGTGGTTTCCACCACAATTCGCACATTTAAAATTTTTGGGATCCTTCACAGGACAGTTGTCCTTGGCGTGAGAGGAATCGCCACAATGCATGCATTTGGCATCCATGTGACAATTTTTCGTCCCGTGACCCCATCCCTGGCATTTACGGCACTGGGTGAGGTGTTGAGAATTTCCTCCAGTCTTCCTGAAGTGTTCCCACTTCACTCTGACATGGAGCATAAGGCTGGCTTTTTCCAATGCCTTGAGGTTATTCAGTTCATTTGATTTAAAATGAACTAAATAAAAATCGTTAGAAATCCCATTGCGAGATTCGCCAGGTTGGGATTTCTTTTTCATCTTTATCACTTGAACTGGTGTAACTCCAAGCAATTTGATAATTTCTTGTTGGATCTCATCCAGGGATTCACCACTGGCTAGACCTTTTAAGACCACCTTGAACAGACGTTCAGTTTTGGTGTCATGTGTAAAGAATTTGATGCCTCTTTGAGCAAGATACTCCACGAGAAGTTTAAATCCGATCAAGGTTTCAGCCAATACACGGCATTCACCCCGACGACCGATTTGAAAGGAAAATTTAGAATCTTTAATGAAATTCGTGAGTTCCTTACGGAGCCCATGAAAATCAGATGTTGTTACCACAATAGGTGGAACCTTTTCTTTCCCTGCATTAATTCGGGAATGCTTCGAAGATTTTTGCCTGACTGATGGATCATTCTCATCATCAGTCAGAATATCGAATTGATTGCTCAAATCAATATTGTTAGAAGGGGAATCCAGAGTTTGTCCCTTTCTTTTGCGTTTAGGCGCCATTTTCTCCAAAATGATTAGAATTTATACGTTTTCTCCTAATCAACTTCCAAGCAGATTCTACAAGAATCCGAAAAGGGTCAAAGAGGAATTTTCCAAATCGATATCCAAGTCGGATTACCTCGCGTAGGGTCCAGACAAGGATCGAAAAGGAATAAGGGTAAAAAATAAAAATTGTGCAGGTAATGTTAAGCACTGAAAAGTGCTGTTTGATTTTGTTATAGCTTTAGGTAGCAAAAATACTTCCTTCAGCAAAAGAAAATAGAACCGCACGGCATGAGAGCTCGATGCGGACTGATCAAATTATGTTTGTTTTTCTCTGCACTTGCTTTTTATGCCGATTGCCACCCCATTACTTTTACACACGTTTTTCAAGAAAAGTATATATTTTTTTTTGTTGGGTGGTTTAATCGGTAAAGGCCAACCAAACAAACAGGGAGGGAAGTGATTACCTCTAATGCAAAACGAACGTGGGCAAGAATATCTATTCTTCCATTTGGTTCGTCCAGCAGACAATAAGGCGGGCCTAACTTTCTTTTTTGTGGGGGTAGGGTGGGTACGGTGCGCACCACACCAAAACAGTGCCGCGAGCGGGGGGGGGGTGCAGCCGAAATTCATCGTAATGGACGACGATACGTTCGTGCAAGCGGACGCCAAGCAGATCCCCGGCCTAGAGTTTTTCGTCGGCAAGTCTCGCCTGGATGTTTCGGAGAAGTTCCAGAAAAAGAAGGTCGACAAATTTGCCAAGAAGTACTTGGTGTGGCAGGCGATCTGTGGGTGCGGAAAATTCAGCAAGCCGTACAAAACCACCGGCACCATCAACAGCCAAATTTATAAAGAAGAATGCCTCCAGAAGTGCCTGCTGTCCTTCCTCTGGTCCCACAACGGTGACACTCTGTTTTGGCCGGACCTGGTATTATGCAATTACGTGAAGCCGAAGAAGGCAAATCCGCGAAATTTACCAGAACTTCGCCCAATAGAAAAGTTCTGGGTGATAATGAAGGGTAAGCTCCGGAAAACAGTGTAGGTCTTCAAAAACGATAAGGATTTTAAGAAAGTGTTGCACAGGACTTGATGGGTAGCGTTAACCCTAAAATGCGGACACTAAGCCTAGGAGAGCAGGTTGAATAAACCAACTTTGCAAAAACATAGCTTGAATGTGTTTGTTTATTCCCTGAGAGTTTAAAAAATATCCGACTTAAAATAAATGTCAAGTGATCATTTTTGTCTGTTGGTTTTTTTTTTCGAGTTAGATCTTTACAACTCAATATAATGCGAAATTTGTATGTCCGGATTACAAACCTTGCTAAACAAATGCAAGTTGTCCTATGTTTTCAAATAAATTAAAATCAAACCTTTATTTTTATCTCACATTCCTTGAAAACAAAACGTGGAAAAACAGTTGTAGATGCTCCTTAAGTCATAAATCGAGAAGTAATGACTGCCTCTAAGCTGCAAGCACAAAAAAGAGCATCTAACGGTTTAACCCTCAGCCTCCATCACACCAGTTGTCACGCTCATTGTAATTCTACAACAACATGAAAACGAGCAAAGTCAACGCACAGAGAACATTCAAAGGCACATTCGCCCATCCAAAGCGAAGAAAACCAGTTTCCTACCATTACTCTACTTTCCATACGGTTCCTCTTCTGTCCATTTCGGCCTACCCAGTTTGTTGAGGTCATCGGGGGTCAGTACACTTTAAAATCTCCTCCAGCTAGGTAGTTGCTCCCGAAAACTTTCCCAAATCCAACCACGCAACGTCCAAATTACAACCTTGGGCCGGACAGACATCGACCTTGCCGTTTGCCATCGAGCCCGTGCAACTGGCTGATCTTATTTGGTAGTTCGTTAGGTTTGGTGGTGAAGATTTATCTTCAAGTCTATCTCCTTTCCTTCCGGGCTCATCCAGACGATATGATTAAGATTTTCAAAGAGTGCCTAAATTCATAGTAAGATGCCTCACTGCTGTGTGGATAGTTTCATGTTTTTTCAGCGCCTCACAAACTCGTTTATGTTCATGACATTAATTTTATTGTTTAACGACCGAAAGCCCAATCCAACTCATCGAGTGACCTCGACATGGCAGGCATTCGGGGAGGTGACGATTTCAAAACTGCTTCACTCGGACGATATTCAGGGAAATGTGTTAAAATAAGACATAAAGTAGGCTGCAATAATGCCGTGGATGTCTTCACGATTTTCCTTCAGCTGTCAGCTGGCGCTGCTCCAACCCGTTTGTTTGGTGCTGTTTTCGTTCCATCAATTTTCGGTGTGGCGAGCCAGCAGTTTTGGAGGACCGACGCAACCGGAACTGGCCTCGTAAGGTCGTTGTATATGATCTGCGAGCAGTGAAAGATGATGGTGATCACGGCTGCTGCTGCTACTGCCGTTCATGTTGATGATGATGGATGTGATGTAAGCAAAATATTGGTGCATCATCAAACGAATCTGGTATGTGATTGCATCAAAAGAAAGGCAATCATGCAACGAAGATAGCAAGTCAGCAGTTCGAATCGGTGATCTATTTTGAAGTAGGATTTGTGTGAAAATGCCAATATACGTACATAAGCTACAAATTGCATTTTTTTCAGTAACCAACGTTCACTCAGGACCATCCAAACAGATCATAAGTAAGACCTTCCATGGCTGTCAGTGTACGGTCGGATGCGGACGCGATATTAACTTTGTAGTGGAATAGCCGCCGCAGCCGCCGCCGCACGCTGCTTGTCAAGATTGTCAGCCTATTGATGATAATATTTATTTACCTTCCCTTTTTGTGGGAGATAGCGTAAATCATCATAATTATGACTTTTATCCTCTTTTCCACATCGGAATAAAGTAGTGGCACTAGTCTAGCGGCAACAGAAGTTCCAAGTTGATGGAAAGTGAAATTATTCACTCGACGAGGAGGAAAAACTGTGGCAAGTGTACTTTCCCGAGCGCACCAGCATCACCCAGACAGCACTCATTTTTCTTCCTGTCGCTTTCAATCATAAACGTCAATCGTTTTCTCAAGATTGTCAATGAGAGAAAAAAAAGCACTGCCTCAATCAGAATTCAAATGCTGTCTTGGGTGAGCGCAGCCTCGATGATGACTCAATCATAAGGCAGGATCATTGATTGACAGGTATTAAAGTACAATCATTACCGCCATTATCGGCGACGGTTGGTTGGTGTTAGGACGGAATGAATTGGCGTCTCTTTTGACGGTTTTCAGTCGATTATGTTGAAGGAATGGTGAATTACTGGATCTTTGTTCGATTTGTTTGATTTATTACAGTGTCAAGTTTGTTGTGGGAACAGCTTTCTAGAAAGTTTTCATTCAATTCCAATTCTATGGACGAAAATTTTTCTGGTTGGTCGTTTTCTTTTTTAATCTTTAAATATTATTCCGTTATAATTTTAAAATTGAAAAAACGCAATGCCATCAGTTACCATCAGTTAGACCCTAGTCTATTCACAGTGGGCCAGGCCGTGCCCGGGCCGGAACCAACAAGCTTTTATTTTACGGCCGGTGTATTTTGTACACTTCACACTGTACCAGGACTATTCCGAGATTCTATGTTGTAGATTTCACGCACATATTAGTGGACCTCAGTTGTTTTTGTTTTGGTTTATACATCAAAAATCTCTTTTAGTCAAAAGGTCGATATTATGTCAATGCATGTCGTAATATTTCCCAATTCCTCGCCCGTATTTTTTAGAAGAAGAATACCGCTTGATAAACTTGTCGGTATACTTCTCTTTTTTTTAAAAACACTTTTTTTTCAAAACACTTTTGCAAGCGTATTAGTAGAACGATTGTAATTGAAAAACAAGGACAATTTAAAAGTACACTTCACTTGATTACTTCTTCTAAAAAAATGAAAAAAAAAACTGAAACACTGTTTTTAAACTATCACTTGTAAACGAGAGCAAATTCCGTTAAATTCCACTACTCTATTGACAGATAGGCCTGTTTTGTCTGCGACTTACAGACTTCTTCAGTGTCGAGTGCTCGACTTGTCGATATAGTCGATACGTCTTCTAAAATTATCCTCACCAACCAATTTGTGAAAAAAATTTACTGATTGAACATGAAGCACTTCCCTGCTTACCGGAATATGACGTTTCCCAAACCAATTGATAACGCTGTGACAACCTGAAAGGAGTGTATCGAAAATAAGCTATCCACAAACTTTCTTTCAAATTATGTTGAAAACCGATATTTTATTCATACAAAAAATTTATCCTTTATTGCACGAGGTTAAACTTGAACATAATGAAGACCGGATGAAATTTAAGTCATTCCTTCCCGAATTTTCGAACTTTGGATCGAATGCTCTTCATCAAGTTCCGGACAAGTGTTCCCGAGCAGAAGCGAATAACTTGATAACTGGCCTTGGTATTTAAGAGCTCAGATTAAGAGGTAAAATACCTGAGGATAATACCATCAAATTGTTCCCACAATGTCATGCGAATACCGAATTGAGGTAAGACGATACCAAAATAATACCTCTAAGGTGACCAGATACTTACCCAGGTTCCGAAATATCAAGTTCAGTTATTCTAGAGACATGTTGCTTGCAATTCTTAGGTATTTTGCTTAGGTATTTTACCTCTTAATCTGAGCTCTTTAATACCAAGGCCAGTTATCAAGATCAAAATTAGGTATTCATATGCTTTTGTGTTCTGCTCGGGTTGCATCGCATTTTTTGGACGCTTGAGCCCAAATTTTTTTGAACTCCTGCATGTTCCCAGCTGCCTTACCAGTCTTCTTGAAGACCCTCTTCACGATTGCCCAGTAACGTTCGATGGGTCGAAGCTGAGGGCAATTTGGTGGATTGATATTTTTCTCAACGAAATCTATACCCTTTTCCGCAAGCCAATTGAGAGTAGTTTTGACATAGTGAGCCGACGTTTAATCCGGCCAAAACAGTGGAGGTGTACTATGCTTCTTATATAAAGGCAACAATCTCTTCTGGAAACACTCAGATCGATAGATTTCCGCATTTATAGTTCCGGTAGTGTAAAAAATGGTGGACTTCAAACCACAGGAACATATTGCTTGCCATACCAGTACCTTTCGACCGAATTTCTTGGGGGAGGGGGTCTAACTAAAGTCTACGCTCCTCAAAAAATAAAAAATAAAAATGTATGAAAATAAGTTTACGGAAGGAAAGGGGGGTATTAAATTTTCAAAAATGAGTCTACATGGTATATGACCAGGCCTAACTAGAATTCCGAAAAAAAATCTCATAGGTTTACAATTAAATGTATTGTAACCATACAATAGGATCTATAGTATATACAATTAATAGTATTGTTCACAACGATGAGATGACAAACAGCACTATAGAATCTAATGTAAAGTGAGATCTCGACAATAAAAAAGTAGGTTTGTAATGTATGTAGAAATACTACAATAGATCAAATTACTGGTCGCGGTGGTGTTTGTCCCGAACGGAGAATGTTTGTAGAAAAAATCATTTTTTTTTCGAATAATTTTGAGTCAATTACTATTTATTGTATTGTTTCACAATTGTTGAAAAACCTAGCATATGGAAAGAATAGTCAATCTATTTTAATGACATTAAACATTTTCCATTAATTTGATTCATGAACAGTAATATTCAAGGTCGGAAATTGATTTTAATGATATTTCATATAATAATAATGTATTGTAATTGTATGGTTATTTTTGTTCGGGATTCCCGACCGCCCCTTTTTTATTTTCAAACTTTGCCCTTAGCTTGAGAAGCCATTTTTAGAACTCAAATTATTTCACAATTCACGTCGAAGCTGAGGCGTATGTTTTTGGGGATCAGAAATGTCAATAAAATTAGTTCAGTGACTGAAGAAGTAATACCAAGGATGAATGCTTAGATCATGCCACAGATGAATGATAATGCCCATGATAATGGTAATAATGCTTATGCTAATGCTAATAATATTACCAACTATAAACAAAAATAAAGAAAAAACCTGCCGCTAAATCTCTACAGTACAGTACAGCAGAATCTACACACTAGCAAAATTTTATGTAAATTACTGTCTCCTGAGACCGACACATGCAAGCGTACTTTAGCACATAAGAATGAGTTGAAAGAGATGAGAAAATAAATTCAATCAAACACATCTTTTGTCGAATTGCGTATGTGTCAGTTTAAGGAGACATCATTTTACATGAAATGTTATTTTACGTTCCCCGACTTTTTACAAACATGAATTACGTCTGGTGTAAAATTCATAATTTCTAAGTGTGTAAATTAAAAATAAATAACAAATCTAATCTAAAGTATAAATAACAATCCAATTTGTGCTCAACTCCAGTTTCTTTCCTAGACATAGAAAAAAAAAACATTTGACAATGTTTGGCATAAAGGTTTAATTGCAAAATCGGAAAAGTTTTCATTCTATAAAGTGAAATTAAAAAATATTGTTTTTTTTTAGTTCAAATTAATTTAACTGACAGATCACTGCAGGTAAATAATCAGAATTCCAAATCTGATCGGTTGCCTATGAGAGCAGTAGTTCTTCAGGGGCCAATATTTTATAATAACGTTTGCATTAAAAATATGGACTTTTTTAAGTGGTATGTATGTATGTATGTAGGAAGCCACCATCCTAGCGTGGGCCTTGTCCTGCATGCGGTTCCACTTAACAGAAAGATCATGCTTTGTTACCGTTCTAAATTCAACATACTGCTGTATGAAGGGCCAAAAAGGGTTGGGCAGGCCCGTAAGCAGACACACTTACGCGAAACCTGTGGGAATAAAAGAATCTCCTTCCAGCAATATGATCCGATAAAACGAATAACAAAATACGCAATTCAGTTAAGCATTCCACTAGATGGTTTGTTTGAGAAAGGCGCGTCAAATTCATTACAACTGTTGGAGTGGAATGTAACAATCATAAATGAAAGACACATCCCCTCCTTGACTCCAGTTGGCTGTCCACTCCATTGTCCAATTGCAACTTCAATGATGCCCTGGTGCACCCTCGCATTCCAGTATTTAAATGACAAGCAAAAGGCGCACAAAATTTACAAATTAAAAAATTGCAATGAAGATTTAGAGAAATATTTAGACCTTTGTAATCAACTAATTATCTCAAATTGTAATATTCCGCCCACTACAAAGAAAAAAATAATGAATTTTAACAAGTGCGTAAAATTTCCCCTCGTTTAATTCCGAGCCAAAGGAGACGTAAATAACGAAATTGCTTGCAATCTTTCAGGCGCCATACAACAATGTATGTGATCTTTCATTCAGCAGGCTAGATTCAGGTGTTATCTGGCTTAACTCTGCATGAAATATCCCATTATTTTCTGCCAAATCTAGCATTCCATTTATGTGCATTAGATAAAGCATAAAATTAAATGTTTCTTTTTATCTGTGTACCTAGAAAACTAATACTGATTCCGCATAAAAATCCGTCTCAAAACGAGAATATAGGTCAATTTAATCTGATAGGTTTGACAAATTGAAAATCCTGTTTTATAAATAGATGTCGGTTTTGCTCAATTGAACAATTCATCCGGTTTTTTTTAAATATTTCTGTACATTCTTCGTTTGTTACATAACAGCAATTTAATTTTGTGATATTCGTAGCCACCTAGCGAAAATGCTCTTGCTGGTTCTATCAAGACTTGTTCTCTTTTTTATTCTTTCTAGACTGAATCCTATAGCGTCACCAGGATATTTTCCATGAGATATTGTGATTCAGTTTACTGTTTCAAATTTCAAATCCATGCTTTATCCGTTTGATTCGTGATACATGAACTTTACAACTGCTTTTTTTACTTAAAAAAAAACGATGCATTTAATACGTGAAGTATGAAAGCGACCGTAGTACAGAACTATCTACCAGTCAAAAGTATCGACAGACTTCGAAAAGTATTGCAACAGTTTAGTATTGACTCACCTAAAGATTGTATTCGAAAAAATAAGACACACAAATATGAGCACCGAAAATTCATTCAAGTCGCATATTTTTGAAACTCTCAGGAAATAAATAAACACATATTAGCAAAGTTGGTTTATTCAACCTCTTTTCCAAGGCTAAATGGCCACACTTTGGGCTTAACGCTACCCATCAAATCCTATGTAACACTTGCGCCATCTCTCTTACACACTTTCATCCGTTCTTTCTTAAAATCTTAGTCGTTTTTGATGATCACCCAGATTTTTTTTCTATTGGGCGAAGCTTTAGCGATTTTGGCGGAGTTGCCTCCTTTGGCACAAAAATATCACCGGTTTGCATAATGGCACGATGCCAGATTCGACCAAAACAGAGTTTTCACCATCGTAGAACCGGAGTAAGGGCAGTAGGCGCTTCTGGAGGCATTCTTCTTCATATATTTGGCTGTTTATGGTGTCGGTCGTTATGTACGGCCTGCTGAATTTATCACACCCACAGTTCGCCTACCACAACAAGTACTTCTTGGCAAATTTTTCGACCTTCTTCTTCCAGAACATCTCCGGAACATCCAGGCGGGGCTTGCTGACGAAAAATGTTAGGCCGGGGATCTGCTTGGCGTCCGCTTTAAGTACGTCTCGTCGTTCATTACGATGCATTTCGGCTGTAGTTATCAACCACTCGCGGTACAGTTTCCTGGCGGGGAATGTGGCCACCGTAATCTGTTAATCGCTTCGGTTAGGCACCTTTCTTACCTTGAAGATATGAAATGCGGTCCGCTTCATTGTCTGCTGGACGAACCAGACGGAAGAATTGACCTTCTTGGCCACGTCCCGAATCGAATGGTTCTGATTGCACTTGAAGTAATCCCTCACCTTCCTTGCGTTCATGGGGTCGGTCGTCTTCGCTTTTCTTGCACTGCCCGCTCGCTGCTGGGTCGCCTGGGTCTCCTTGACTGATTTTACCACACAGGACGCGGTCGAATTGTCGGTTCCCAACTGTTTCGCGATCCACCAGTGGGACTGTTTCAATTCATTTTCCATGAAAATCATGTACTGTATGTTAAATTTTACGACATATGAATGAGTGACTTTTAATTTGTTTTGCAAATTAGAAATGAGTTTGTTGTTAATTTTTTTTTTGCATTAAATACAAGAAAAAAAGACTGTTTCTACAATCTGTACAAGCTGTTTGCGTTTATTCACTTATAACTATGAACAACATGAAGATTTTTTTATGAATTACATATTCACACTCAATTTTGAATCATACTGTAGCTTTAATATCACAACAAACTAGATCAAAACCCGCTGTTGACTCAAGTTTGATGAAAATGCAGTTGGAACAGACTCACAGCTATCGGCAGCTAACTTCGTACGCAAAATCAGCTCATTTGGTTTCAGAACATCCGCGAAATCAGGGTGATTCCACCCACCGTACCATAGTAGACCTGACTGTAGCTTTGCCCAAGAAGTGATGTTTTCGGAATTCATTTTCTTTTGCAACGGTTGAACTTTAGCCAGAAAGTATTTCCAACTTGTTAAAAATGGGACACCAGAAATGAAACAACCAGTTTTGTGTGTAGTATACATCCAGGCGTGTACATTTATTTCAGCCAATCAACGAGCTTTCGCTCGAAGTTTCTACCGCTAGGCGAATTGCTGGAGTACAACTCGCTTCCACCCTTTATTGGCTTTACCATAGTTTCCGTGGAAATTAATCCATATTTATCGTTGTTTTTTTTTTCTTCTTTATTACAAAATACATATATTCATTCATGCTGGTAACAATTGGGTCTACCTTCCCCTACATTAGTTTGATAGCTTTCGTATTTTTTTTGCCAGGTGTGTGATTCTAGTTTCCTTCGCGATCACTACGCGTTTGGCTTTGTCTAGTTATCTACCTTTTTCTCTAAATAAAAATCAGTTACCTACGCTGGTAAGCAGCCTACCGAGGAAAATAGGGGGATAGTAGTTTCATATTTACATAAAGATATTACGATCAATAGTCTTAAGCATCTAGTTGCACGTGCGCTCCTTCTTGTTTTTTTTTTTCTAGAACGATGGCCTGCACGGCTTGCGCTCTTAGAAAACTGTATAGTAAGTGATAGAGTTCGTTGTTTTTTTTTTTTGTTGTCTTTTGTTGCATTATTACGTACAGGTTCATACTAATTGAACAGTTTCACAGAAACATGTTATTAGTGTCTCAATCTTATCATTCAGATTCCTCGCTTGGTGGGTGATTTGTTCTGTTTCACTATGTTTTTTTTTTTACTTTATTGGCTATCACCCAGAATCCCTCGTCAGTACATATATCACAATCAGGTTTTTTTTTTCTAAGTACATTTTAACTTTACAGTAGCACTAGATCTTGCTTAGTATGGGGTAGAACCGAAGACTGGAGAGGGTTTTCAGCATAAATATGTATAGGCCTTTTTCAAACTGGTGTTTAATATGCGATTGCTTTCGTAGCTTCACTCTTTTTTGCACCGGAGAACAAATAAATACATAAATAATTCGTTTTTGCTCAAGCTGCTCTGAAATAGTCACACTCGTTTTTACGTCATAAATAGAGAATAACACCGGGAATAGTGAAGAACAAGGATCATCAGCTTAAACATCTATGGACTGTCTTCGGGAATGAAATATGTGTGGGTGTGTTTGTGTCAGTTGGGTTACTCAGGTGGGTGCATGTTTCCCACGTTTGTGAAGGTGTGACTCCTGTGTTGCTTCTGCTTCTTCATCTTCTATCGACGACTTCGGCTATCTGGACGTCGTCATCCTTATGCTATTGTGGCGATACTTGCACGATGTGTGAAATCCAGTCCACGGTGTTGGCGACGCGATGATAGATACCGGGTTGACCCCGTGTGGCACAGGAGTATCCCGCTGATACGATACCTAAAAGAGTTAGGGGAAGAATTAGATTTAGATGGTCAGTGGACGATATTTCATTATAACGATAGAGACAGATGTCGTGCTCAGGTACAATCATTTGCACAAATAAATTATATTGTCCCAGCGTCCTATAAATAGTACAGTACATGTTCTATAATGATCAATACTTCAACTGAATGTTTTAAGAAGCGGTTTTCAGTAATGTTAATTTTTATGGCTTAATTATTAATATGGATTCCATTTCCGATTCCATTTGATCCGAGTACATTTAATACCAATTCGATAATTCCCTTTCATGATTATATTCATCATCGTATCATCATCGTATCAGATGTATTAATTCCATTCGTTTTTTGTGTATTCGATGTTGATTCTCTCATGATTATTCGATGATTCCATTTGATGATTCCCCCATCTCGATTCCATTCGATAATGATTTCAATTCCATTCGTTTGATGATTCCATTTGAGTCCATTCGATTCTCTTCCATTTTCCGTTTGATGTTGATTCCATTCGATTGCATTCAATAAATAATTCCATACCTGAAAAAACATCGGTGAGAACCACGGTAGCGTGTACATTGATCGACTATCTCTCAATTGAACCTCTTCTTTGCTGCGAATTAAGTTCGATGTGAACTTTTACCTGGATTAGGGTTCCGAGATCGTGACAAACAGCAACGTATCCAGTTGCCTAGCCGAAAATACGGTTGACTGAAGATCAATTCCCACATGATCAAATGTCTGTCCATACGATTTATTGATCGTAATAGCATATGCTGGTATGATTGGAAATGCCATAGACGTAGAAATAACAGTAATGTAGAGATCACTTGGAGCCAAATCTATTCTTGGGATCATCACAACGTCTCCGGGATTACACTCCGAGATAATTCTCGCAGTAATTGTGCTTCTATCGAGTTGTTCAATAACCATTCTTGTTCCATTGCAAAGCCATTTTCGCGGATTCAAGTTTCGTAACAGCATGACGATCACTCCCTTCTTCAGTACCAGGGTATGCAGAGGCATTCCGGATGGTGTTTGTTCATGAAGGAATTCAGGAGGATGCCTCGTGGCATCGCTTGGGTCCTCCGTAACAACAGAATCTGCACTATAATAAACCGTTGGTTCTCCATTTATCATGTCAATGATTTTCCGGTTCATCGCCAGCGTATGCGCATTTGTCGGAGCCACGATGATGCGTTTTGACAAATCTTGAACCGACATTGCTTGAACATCAGATCCAAACACACATTTTATTAAATCCTCAGTCGCTACCATGTGTTGAGGTATCTCGAGCACATTCTCATCGTTCAAACTTGGCGATGTTCACTTTACTCATATTGGCCTACAACCATTGAGGTGGGTGAAAAGGGTGAAAACAACTCAAATTTGGGTAGATTTATGGTTCCGTGTAAAGAGCATCGGAGTGAAGTTGGCTGCGATGAGGATGGTGACCGACACGAAATGTCAAAATTTAACAACAAAGCATCCTCCAAGTCAGCTCGATCTTCTCGGCACAGACAAACAGATATGACACTCAATACAGTTTCCATCGTTTACTGATTTTAGTGGTTGAATTAAAAATCAGTAGATTGACGATAGGCCACGGCGGCGCTCATGTCGTATTTGACATGTGGGCCCGCTTGTCGAACGACGGCGTTTTTTTTATTGTTGTCTGTGTTATTTCCAGCAACTGCTGCATTCGGTTGTCTAAGAGTGATAGATTCTTTTCTGCATTAAAAAAAATCAAAATTTTCAACGTCTGTTGTCTGTGATTTTTTTCATCAAATGCTCTGTCTGGTTGTGTAAGGTTGTCACTGGTTTTGTTTTCTGCATCTGATAGTAAATAAGAATTGAAGTGTCAAATATTTTATTTTTTGTGAGAATTTCCCCGCGTGCTGCGTCTGGTTGGCTAGTCACCGGACAGACAAACAGGGCTATTATATATATGAATGATTACAAATTTTGAACTTCCTCTTCAACTCCCATCCCCCAAGCGGAAGAACCCACGGGCAACGGGGCAAGAAAACTCTCTCACACTCGCGCACAGAGGAAAAGAAAAGTGGCGTGATGAAGAGCGACACAACAATAATATTAAACTAGCGCAAAAAGTACACCACAACAAAGCCATACGGCATCCGGACAAATCGGGACAGCCAGAAACAAAAATTAACAAAAATAAACATACGCACACGTGAGCAAAGTGAGAAATTATTTGGGTTGGGAAGATGAAGCGGGGGCGGCTTCCGGCACCCTATACTAGCCGGGGCCGTGCCTTTACAAGTACGGAATGAGCAAGTTCTCTCAAGAAGGGTTGGTTTCTATTGTAAAGATCACGGTGACGGAAGAAGAGCATTTCGTGCAATGGCTCACTACACGGAGGACACCATCCTTTTCGGGAAAGAGCTTAACAATCTTCCCCAGCGACCAATTTGGTGGATGGCTGTCTTCCTTGATTATCAACGAGTGAACCAATTTCGATTGTGACTGGCAGATTGTAACCTTTAGTTGCACGAGATTGCATGCCGCTGTAGGTACTCTTGGCACCAGCGAGACCAGATTTGGCTGCAGATGTTTCTGGGTTAAATCCAAATGATTTAAACGATTATCAGCGGTCCTCATCCAATTGGATTCTGGAACCACTTGAAGATTACTTTCAAAAAGGAAATTCTCCAGTGTCAAGGCGTCTAAGTCCGTCGAGTCTTCTGGAATTCGCATTAGGGGTCTTAACACAGGTTCAGACACATCTCGACTTGTGCTAACAAGGTTAACAGATCCTCATAGGCAAGGTTGACGTTACCGATTACTTTCAAAAGATGATTTTTCGCCGATTTAAGGGTGGCCTCCCCATAGGCCTCCGTAGGGTGGTGTGCGAGGGGGAATAAACTTCCAGGTGATTTTTTTCATAGAACACCAGGTGAAAATTTGCTCTCTATCAGTCGCATCAACCTTCAGCATATATTTCCTCAGCGAATGGTTCATACTGTGCTAAGCGACATAGTAGATGGTCAACATCGAGAAGCTCGGTGATAGTAAGGTCTGTATCCACATTAATTCGGACACCTGCAAATTATTGTAACTTTTGAAATATTGCACGTAGGAATGAAAAATTTCACTGTGGTATAGCTGAGAGTCTATGATGAAAAAGACTACGATTGATGTTTACATTTCATGTTTAGTATTCAAGATGGCGACGAAAGAAAAACAAGTGCGCGAGCGAATTTTGTACGGGCGTACGGCAAATCCTGACTTGTCAATACGGAGCCTTGCAAAAACATTGGATTAGCCTAAATCCACTGTTCACGATGTGCTCAAATCATTTTCGGAACGTTTGACGGTGGAGAGGAAACCGAGAAGTGACAAAAACATTGGACGCGCTGATCCTGTCATGGACCGAAAGGTGAAAAGGATATTAACGAAAAACCCAAATCTCTCCATTCGAACGGTGGCTCGTAAAATAGGGATGTCGCCTGGTTTTGTCCAAAAATCAAAACAACGTTTGGGACTTAAGTCGTATAAAGTAAAAACAGTTCCAAATCGCAACGACAAACAGAACTTGGCAGCAAAATCACGGGCTCGACGTTTGTACTGCGAATATTTGACGAAGTTTTCATGCGTTATTATGGACGATGAAACTTATGTCCTGGAGGATTTCAAGCAGCTTCCAGGGCTGGTCTTTTTATTCTGCTATGGCCAGAAATGCTACAGCTGAGCATTTCAGAACGAAGAAGGCATCGAAATTTCCCAAAAAATACCTAGTGTGGCAAGTATATTTGCACGTGTGGCTAAAAGAGTAAATCTTTCGTCACTACAGGCACAATCAACAAGGAGATCTATCAGAAAGAGTGTCTGCAGAAGCGATTGCTACCCTTCATCAAAAGTCACAAAAGAAAAACTTTTGTTCTGGCCCGATTTGGCATCATGCCACTATGCTTAAACCGTGATGGAGTGGTACCAAGCAAAACAAGTGAACATTGTACCAAAAACCTCAAACCCGCCAAATTGCCCAGAGCTACGACTAATCGAGAGATATTGGGCTCTGATGAAGCGGAAGCTTTCTGGAAAGAAGCAAGGAATCAAAGCTCACACACTTCCAGCAAATTTGGACAAAGACGGCTTCTACGATTTCTGAAGAGTCTGCTGACAAACCCTAATGAATGGAGTTGAGCGCAAAGTTCGAAAATTTTACGCAAATACCGAATAACTATGTTTTGTCTTCACGAATTGTTAAAACACATCCCATGGTTCTGAAATAAACAACTACGACAGAAATATAATGCAAAATTTATGTTTTATTCATGTTTTGAGGGTGTCCGGATTATTGCGGATACAGACCTTAATAGCATTCTGAACCTGGCATTATTTATCAAATGATATTTACTCGGGCAACTTGGCCAGTATAAAGATTGTACTCGAAAAAATGCAACAGATAAAAATTATTACCAAAAATTCATTTTTAGTCAGATATTTTTAAACTCTCAGGAAATAAATCAACACATATTAGCTAAATATGTTGTTGCCAAGTTGGTTTATTCAACCTCCTCTCCTAGGCTAAAATGCCCGCACCTTGGACTTAACGCTTCCCATCACATCCTGTGAAAGGCTTGCACAATCTTTCATCACTCTTTTTTCAAATCCTTGTCATTTTGAAGGCCTTCCTGTTTGCCGGAGGTTGCCCTTCATAATCGCCACAATTTTTTTTTCAATGAGCAAAGTTCCAAGCAGAATTTGTATTTATTTGAAGTCAAATTATTATCTATAACAAATTGATTAGTTTCGTTTCTTTTAAAAACTTAACTAGTTACTTCTCTTCATCCTCATTCGGTCCTAGAATGCCTCCAATAAAGGCGTACCACTCCATGGCCTTTTTACCGTAATGGCAAGATGCCAAATCCGGCCAAAACAGTACGGAACAACCGTGTTTCTTCAGGAAAGGCAGCAGACGTTTATTCAAACACTCTTTCACGTAAATTTCTTGGTTGACAGTCCCGGAAGCTATGAAAATGCTGCTTTTCAAGCCACAGGTACAGATGGCTTGCCAAACCAGATATTTCTTTGCGAACTTTGACAGTTTCGTGTGCTTGAAAATATCTGCTACCTTTCCCCTTCCTTTTGCCGTATAAAACTCCTGTCCCGGAAGCTGCTTGTAGTCGGCTTTGACGTAGGTTTCGTCGTCCATTACCACGCAGTCAAACTTCGTCAGCATCGTCGTGTACGGGCCGCTCCGGGATCGCGCAGTGGCCGTCGTATTTTGTTTATCATCGCGATTTGGAGTCACTACCTTCTTGTAAGTCGATAGTCCGGCTCGTTTTTTGGCTCGATGCACGGTTGTAGACGATACACCCAGCTTATTTGCGGCATCTCGGAGAGATAGGTTAGGGTTTGGCTTGAAACTACCGGCAACTCTCTTTTGTCGTCTCAGCGGCTTCCGGTTTTCGATTTCCCCCCGATCCAGACTTCCTGGCTGTCGACAAACGTTCCCCAATCACTTTAATTACATTTGTAACGGTTGATTTGGTTTTTTTTTTTTTTTTTTCCAACTTTGCGTGCGAGTAGCTCTCGGATTTTTCGCGATGCGCGAGCAAAATTTTGATACGCTGCTCTTCTTGCTTGGACGGCATTTTGACTACTCAAGAGTGAATTCCAAAATCAAAATAGGAGCAACATTCTACACACACACCTTCAAAATGAGGGGTGTTCAGGTTTTTAAATGCAAAATTGAAAGAAATACGTCAAGTTGATATTGACCAAATTTTGACCGTATCGCCCTTTATCTACTGATGCTGATGTTTTCAAATGATATTCCGAATCCAACGTGCTCCTGGGTAACTGATCCGTCAGTAAAAATGTGTTTGCAGGTAGTATATTTTGTTGTGCATGTCGCTAGAAACAGCTGTTGTGCTTTGACTGGGACGTCTGCGACTTTATACTGCGATTTTATGCACCAAACAATCTTTGGACACATGGCATCCCATGGCCTATCTCCAAGTCGACGAATATAGGTGATTTTTTGGGAGTAATTTGCCTGTAAGTTTGGTGAAAGCAGACATGGCCCTGTCTATTGAAGGAAAACATGTGCCTGGTGTGCTTTCATGAATGATCATTGAAGGGTAAAGCTTGTTAATTTTCTCTGTTATCCGGATGGCTTTAATTATAACATTACGGACCAATATGTGTTCAAAAGGAAGTTGACCTGATTCAGCAATGATGGAATCGATTGGACTCTGTTCGAAACGCTCCAGAGGGCTGCATGACATTTGAAGTTCAACCGTCTATCTACGTTAACGCCTAGAATTCGGGTATACTGTACCTCAGGTGCCACTTTATTACCAATCAAGATCGGAGTTACCGCAGAATGTTTCCTCCTCTTACACAGATGCATGAAACTTGATTTCTCTGCAGAGATTGTCATTTTTGTGCGCTCTGCCCAGATTCCAAGAGATGTAGCTGCTTCCTGTAGTTTACGTCTAGCTATGCTGGTATCTTGGTCGATGGCCAGAATCAAAACGTCATCTGCGTAATCAAAAATGTGTAGGCCTTTAGGCACATGTTGGGAGATCGATTCCATTAGAACAAGGAACAATGTAACGGAAAGTGTTGATCCCTGTGGCACTCCAGTCACCTGGGTTTTTTGTGACGACAGGCAATCACCTACAGCAACACGGAAGCATCTGTTCTAGAGTCTTATGAAAGCATTCGACCCCTGATTCCCCAATTTACAAGTGTCGACGTTATTTTGTTTCTGTATGCTTTATCGTACGCCTTCTGTAAGTCTATCGTTAATATTTAACAGTGTTTTCCCTCTTCAAAAGGTAGACGAATTGCTTTTTTCTAGTGAAGGCAGATAGACTTCCACACCTCTGCCTCTCCGAGAAGCAAACTGATTTTGGTTGAAGTGGCAGTGCTGTTCGATATAATTTACCAATCTACGATTTGCCATACGCTCCACAGTTTTCCTGAAACAACTTAGCAACGTGATTGGGCGTTGATTGCCTAGCTTTTTTAGGTCCCGGTTTTGGTAGTGGAACTACCACTTCTTCTTTCCTTGACTCTGGCATTACACCGGGGCACCACATTTTATTAATCTCTTCAAGCATTTGCATTTTGATACGAAAAGGTACATGACGGAGCATTTGATAACTGATGTTGTCCGCACCCACGGACGTGTTCCCACCCTTATCTAGCGCCCAAAAGAACTCATCCACACTGAAATCCTTGTTGAAAGAATCGTTTTGCCCGTTAATGAGGTCTGCAACGATAATTCCATCGGTTGATGGAGAAGATTCAGGTAATTGAGAAACTGATTTAAAGAAACTGGCGAGGTGTTCAGCAATCTGCATGGGGTCTTCAATTACACGATTGTTGATAACTAAAGTTGGTATTTGAACCGTTATTCTACCTCGTAGGGCATTTACCTTTCGCCACATTTCACTGCTGGGTGTTTGTGAGTTGAAGCTCGATACAAAAGTGTCCCAGGATGTCTTTTTGGCTTCCTCGACTATCTTCCTCGATGCGTGACGGGCCAATTGAAACTCCTTCAATGCGTGTTGTTTTTTTGGGTCATCGTCGTTTAAGCGTTTGAGTGCACGAAGATTTTTGCGCCTCGTCCTCACTGCTGTGCTTCGAGTACTTGCAAAGTATTCCACAAGGTAACTTTGTTGCCAATCCTTCCAGACGTCCTTGTTTGGAATGTTCCGCTGCAAAAATGATATGCTCACTGAGTTTCTCCACTGAGTATGCGTGATTTCGGCCAATGAGTTCTAACAGAAGATTTTCATATTCAAACCAATCTGCTTGTTCGTGAACCCATCACCTTCGACAACGTTTTTTTGGCGCTGCAATCGGTGAACTGACGATCACTGGGAAATGGTCACTCGTCCGATTATCGGCGTCCATGTGCCACTGCAGTTTTGACATGATGTCAGACGATGTGATCGCATGGTCGATTGCAGAAGTTGCGCCACTTCTGGGGTCTAGTCGTGTGTGTTCTCCGGTGTTGAGAATGGTAAGATTATGTTGGGCTGTAATGTTTTCGATGATCGCTCGTTTTGCATCATTTGTACAACTTCCCCATAGCGAGCTGTGCGAGTTGAAATCGCCCATATGAACAATCGGTGGTGGCAATTCAGAAATAAGGCGCTCCAATTCAGTTTCAATTTTTTTAGCTGGCATGTGACAGGGAATGTACATTGATACGTACGTGGCTTCGAATTGGTTCTTCACTCGAGCGGCTACTGCTTGTAGATCGGCGTTCAATCGAAGAAATTTGTGGGGAACTGTGTGATGTATAGCAAGCCCTACTCCATTTTGTGAACTGGAAGTTTGTCACGGTCTGATTGACCAACTGTATTCGGCGCGATGGAATTTGTTCATGGTCTCGGGTCGGCTTAGACGTGTTTCTTGGACAGCAATTACCAACGGCAAATATTCAGCGACGAGAAGCTGCAATTCTGCATAACGTTCCGTGAGGCCGTTGACACTCCATTGAACAGCGATGCATCTATTTGTGGAGTCATTTTCTTTGTTTCGTCTTGTATCCACTGCGTAGGGAATACATCTGGGTTGAGCAATGTTTGGGTAGTTGAGATCTAGAATGTTGGAGGCGGTAGTGAGGTGGGTTTTATGTTGTGGTTTTGAATTGGAAGTGATACTTGCCGCAGGGTAGGAGTGATCCACGTCAACTGCTGCCAGGGGCTCATCGAGCAAGCTCGGTACATCCCTGGTCAGGGTCGACGTGGAAAGCCTCGCACTTGGCGAATCTGATGGTTTGGTTGTAGTTGTCCTCATCGAATTAGATGACCGTGGGGAACGCGTCTGAGTTCGACAGAACTGATGTTGGTAAGGTGGCAGGTTGTTTGTAAATCGCGGCCGAGTTGGGCAATCGGTGGTCAACGGGTTGAGAAATGGCGTCCCGGATCACCTCTCCACCCAGACTCGCTTCCTCTTCCGGAAGTGGAGGGGGTACTACACATTCCCCTCCTCCAAACCAGCGGTTTCTTTGAGTTTGGTTCGGAAGTTTTGGTTTCCGATGACGTATTATTTGACAGTGTTCCAAAATCGTTTTCCATGTCGGCGCACTGGTCGTTTTGCTTTGCCGTTGTGATTATTCGTAAGTTGTCCGTATCAGAGTCCTTGTCCATTGAAGGGGTTTGTTCATCTGTGAGAAGTGTGGTTTTTGAAAAGGGATCGGATTCCATGCTAGTAATTCCGGATGGGTTATGTTCCAGAGTCTTCGGCTAGCAGATGCCTTCGCTTACCCTTTGCACTATCCTCGTTTCCAAGTGGGGATGTGTTTGTTCGTTTGTCACTGCGGCTTCTGCTTCGAATCTCAGGAACTCGAAGGGAAGCACTTCTGGTGATTCTTCTGGTGATTCTTGTGGGGAGACTCAGTTGTTCTGTCTTTTCGAGATTTTCTGCAATTGTTGTGGTGTGATTTTGTTTGGGTACTGTTTTCAGGTGTAGAGTGTGTTGAGTTACAGCGCGGATACCTTGCTTGGAGTATCCTTGTGCTGCTCGCACGTTGTTGTCTGAAGTGCTTTTTTTTTCATCGATTCTTTTAGAAGTTCTAGTTCTGCTCTCACGGTTTCGACTTCCGTCCGAAGAGATTTGGTTATTACATCCTTCTCTGACTCGACTTGAGCCAGGCTTTGCTGTAGTACGCTTGCGTATGTATTTTGGGCATGTTCTCGGAACTCTCGGCGTGCTTCGCCGAATGATACTCTGTTATCAATTTTATGCTTGCCGATTTTTACTTCTTGCTGATATGTAGAGCAATCGCGAGAGATGATTGAATGGCTAGACTTGCAGTGCTTACAAAATGCTGGATTTTGGCACTGTTCTCCATTGGTCACATGAAATTCTTGAGAACATTGTAGGCAAATGGAAATCTGTTTACACACCTTTTTATTGATGTCCGTACACACCGCAATCATAACAAATAAGTGGGGACGGATAATATGTACGAATGTCAACGCGTAGTATACCGAAACAGAGGAACTTCGGGAGCACAGCGCCTCGCAGCGTTAACACCAGCAACGGAGTGCTATAAAATTTACCATTCACTCTTTTGCAGATACGACGCACGTTAATAACTCCTTGGAATTTCAGGTACTTCAGAATATCTTCTTCGTTATCGTGGATAGAGTCGGGTTCGTAGACCATACCTTGAACTGAGTTCAAACCAGGATGAATGGACACTTCTACTTTCGTTCCGTTTGTCAGTTCCGTTAGTGTCAACAGTTTTTTTTAGCAATACAGTGCGAGTTTGTGCGGAACAGGTACATAGTGCCTCGATTCTCTTTTGGTGCAGGAACTTTTCTTGCTTACTGCATTCCGATCAATTGTTCAACCGACGCCCCGACTATAAACGGGCTCGGAAGTTGTTTATATTTTTTGTTGTTGTTCTGGTCTTCGTTCTTGTTGTTCCGTTATTCGTGTTGTTCCAGTGCTTTCGATTCGTTCTCTTGCCGGACTTTCAAAACTAGCACAATTTGAAATCCAATTTCGTCGATACAGGGTGCGGCAGAAAATAAAGCGAAAATTTGTTCTATTTCTTTCAAATCCCATTTTCAACTAATTCAAGCAATAATATCAACATTTTCGAGTGCAGTTATCTTTATAAAGTCCTTTTAAACAAATTTATTCAATGTGTCCTCCATTTTTATTAATAACATCATCGAGCCGACGCCGGAAGCCAGAGCATGCCTTTCGGACGTAGTCCTCTGACATTGACTGCCATGTGCGTGTTATGGTTGACTTCAGGGTTTTCACACTAGGGTGTGATGTTTTGCAGGCTCGTGCTTCAACATATGCCCAAATCGAATAATCCAACGGATTAAGATCTGGACTGCTAGGGGCCACAAATCCTTCGGCCAAAACTTCATGTTATCGTTCAACCATTGTTGGGTTCGATTGGACGTGTGATACGGCGCTCCATCCTGCTGTAGGACAACGTTTTGGTCCTCGGAGAAGTTGGCCTTCACCCAGGGATGCCCTTGGTCCTTTAAAATACCGATATACACTTCGGTATTGATTTTAACTCCAGCATCAATGAAAACAGGCGGCATTTTCAAACCGTTGGACGCCACCAAGCCAAACATCATGACACCAGCCGGATGTTTGGTTTGAAATTTGAATTTCACTTTTTCCGGAACGTTCTCCATTTTCTGCGGTGAAATGAACCGGTCCGTGCGGCTGTTGGCCACAGCATCGATGCTGAAAAGCTTTTCGTCGGAGAACAGGATTATCATTTTTTCCTTCTTCAACAAGGAAAGCAATCCCTTGGAACGAGTCACTCGTAGTTCCTTGACCCGGTCCGTAATCAAGTGGCGTTTCACTCTGGCTCTGGAAGATGCATGCAGGTCTTCTTTGATGATTCTCCGCATGGATTTCTCCGAAATATTGGCTTCCTTTGCAAGTTTTCTTATGGAACGCACCGGGTTGCGAGCAATTTTTGCACGAACCGATTTGATCACGTTCGGCGTGCGTGCAAAGCGCGAACGTCCGCTTCCCGGCTTCCAAGGCTGCTTAGGACCATCCTGCAGGGACTTTTTTATGCGGTAAACTGTTGCCAAATTGGGACTCTCAACCCTGGCAATCTCTTTCGGCTTCTTCTGGGCGAGCAACAAAACTGGTCAAGATCACTTCTTTCACGAACATTTTGACGAATTTGCAATAAAACAAATAGAATGCTTAGATGCAGCACTTGAAAGCAAACATAAACAAATACACTTTCGTCAGAAATTAGTCACTTGCTACACGAATTACCCCAATACTCAAGTTTGAACATTTTCGCATTATTTTCTGTCGCACCCTGTATTTGACGACGCGTGGATATAAAAACACCGGTATTGTCGCTTTGTAATAATGGGACTGAAGCTGTTACTAAATCCATGGCTGATCTCACTAGGCCATGGTGACTCGTGAGAAGATACTTGATTAATGAGTATGAAGTTATAACTTTCGACTGTGCTTTAATTTTTGGTTTGGGAATAGGGGTGAGACAGCTCTACTCTAAGTTGGTTTGATGCACCGGGTAACTCGCGAGTAACTTAATAAAGCTTAAAATTCTATCAATCTTCATCGGTTCTTATCCGGTTGCCAGGGTTTCAAAAAGTTTGATTTCTAATTTGTTTGCAAAAATATTGAATATTTCGCTAATGGAAATGGAAGACGGAACAATGGCGAGCCCTATCCCATGAATTTGAGGGTTCTTAGAATATTTAATATGAGATTCGTGATACAGATGGCTTTAATGAAGTCCAACGTTCAGGTTTGATAACAGTATGTATAGATTGGTAATTGGCTAAACATCGATTCTTAGAAGTTTGAAGCTTGGGTCGGAGTGCATTGGGCTAAGCTCATTTGTCTCTTCTCCCGCTCTTGTTACACAGCACCAGTCTAGCGGAATGATGCTGCAATAACAAATAGGAGGTCAGTCAAGAAACTGGTGGGTTTTATTACAGTTTGACTTAATTGGAGACATGCAATTAACAAATTCTCGAAAAAGACAAAAAGGTGAATACTTGTTGTAGTAAATGTGATATCAAATTACCTATACAGATATGTAGTTTGAGCGAACAAAGGTTATTTTCAAAATCAGAGATAAATGAAGATTGCAGGTGTCCTATTGTGCACAAAAAAGAGCTCATAAGCTAACGAGCGGTTTGTTTGACAGAGGGCTGCTGTGCAAAAACAGAGAGAAAACAAAGACAGTGCTCGCTTGCTGAGCAACGTGAGTTACTCAAAAAGATGCCTCAAAAGCAACTCTGAAATTGCTCTCGCGACAAGGAGCTGTCTCGCCCCTTGTTTGGAATAAATAAATAATTTACTTACATCCAAGCAGAAACACCATGATGCATGAGTTCGATTAAAGAGAAGCAGCGATTGGCTGGTCTTCATGAAATTCATTAAGTACATTATACAAAAGAGTGTAATGATATCATTTTACCAAATAAAAAGCAATATGAATGTTTTATACAATATACGAGACATTTGTTCTTTGTACAAAATCCAGGTTTACGAAACGAGTGAAAACTAGTTTACGAAAATAAATTTTCAGTGTAGTAAATTTGGCCATCTCACTATCACGAGAATCATGAGCTTTCTTGTTATTCTTCAACCATCTTTTTTTTTATCGTAGAATTTTGACCCCTCAATTTCTAAATAGACTACATATAATAAATAAGCCAATCAATCATATGTTATTGATAAATTTAAAAATGAATTTCAAGGTTTGCGTCAAAAGTTACAATAATATCAATAAACGTGACTCCAATGACCTAAAGTCCAGTCTCGTTCTATCATGACGAAAAAATCGATGACATTTTGAGAGAATCTCAATCAATGTCACCCAATGAAATTATCAGGTATATTATAAGCATCGTATGAGATTTTACTGGGATTTTTTTTTTTTTTTTGATGCTTTGAAATATTCAGTTCACATTTTTGTGAGTCCCGAAGTGCGCAATACCGGATAAAAATATCACTTAAATATCACTACTTTAGCTTTTAGAACTTTGAACCCGTTTACTCCAGAAATTTTTTGGAACACCTAGAAAAGCCAATCAATTTAATATTTTCTTTTAGCTACCTGAAACATGTATTGATACAAAAAAAAAACTAAGAAGAGAACTCTGGATACGTTTGTAGATCTTTAAACCTTACTCCAGGATATTCTTGGATGACAAAAAAGCATCGAATCAAGCCAAAAACAACCCACAAAATCATCCGCATCTAGAAGAACTCACCTATCAGAAACCATCGACCGGTCTTCTCGTGCATCAATGGCCCACCGGAATCACCCTGGCAGGAGTCCTTACCGCCGCCCCGATAGCCAGCGCACAGCATCTCCGGATAGATGACCACGTTGATTCCGTTCGAGCGATGCCACCTTTCGCAAACTCTGCACACACAAAAGAAAAAACCCAACGGATGTCCCCGGAAAAAAGAAAAAAAAGAGAAGTTAAACCGGAACCCGCATGTCCCCGAACCGAGTGAGCCCCACTTACCTGTTATCCAACACAGGAACATCAACTGCTTGCAGCGTCTTTGGTCTCAGTCTTGAACCGGGATTGAGCGTACCCCAGCCGGCAGCCCAGCCGAACTTGCCTAGAAAATCTTCGTTCTTCTCCGGTAGACAGATGGGTGCTGCAGGATTGGTGGTTTTGAAGGGGGATGGGGGTTGTTTTGCGAGTAGTATTTCGTTTTGTTTTGGGTTAGATTCAGATAAACGGAAGGATAGTGGGCCCGAAGAGGAGCACAACACACCGGGTTCACCGAGAAGAGGAAGTTTTTTGAGAAATATTCACAACAGTACGGTTTGGCGAATGGAAAATCATAAATTGATGATGGAAAGGTAATGCAACAAAAACGTAAAAATAAGGAAAACAAAAAAGTAACGGAAGTAGTGCGGATGTGAACGTTTGTGATTGTCGTATAGTGATGCGCAATATATGGGTAAAGGGCAATTATATGAACATTACGGCGATTGTAAGTCGATCAGTTTGTATGTGTAATTTCATCTGGATGAACGTCTTCCGATTCGAATTGATTGAAAAAGCAAGTGATCGAGTCCCAGCTTCCCCCTTTACTTTTGCGTTTGGGGTTTTGAGAGCTGTGACAAAGCGTTTGGGAGTGGAATTTAACGACCGCGAACGTTTTGTCACATATTCCTTCCCCTTGTGGCCGGGGGAAGCCGGGAATCCGCGGGTGTCTTACCGATGTGTGGCATAAAGTGCACGGTTCGTTCCAGCGTGAGCACCGCCACGTCGAAGCGATCTGCCTGTGGGGTGAACTTGAAGTATGGATGGACGTTGATCGAGCGCACCCCAAACGTATAGGCCGGTAGCGGTTCGACGGCCGAGTTGATCACGTAGTCCCCGAGGGTCACGTGCACCTGACGCGGTGTCGCACGGGCAACACAGTGTCCGGCCGTGACCACGTGGCGCCGTGATATCAGCGAACCCCCGCATCTGGAAAGCATAGATCTGTGTTTTAGAGGACGGAAAGGTGATTTTGATTCATTTTGTACAGGAGCAGGTGTTGTACAGGTAGTACCAAAGTAATTGAGAAAGGCGGATTAATAGTGTTCATGGTCAGAGGGTAACGTATAGTGGTCGATATGCGAGGGAAAAAGTAAATCAATGCAACCAGAAGTTATAACAAAAAAGACCAGATGCCAATCGGATGGTGCAGTTCAAAGAGTTAAATCCCATACAAATCAAAGCGTGACACGGTGGAAGGTAGTGAGTGAAGGTTTACAATCAATGAAGGAGGAAGAGAAAGAGAAGAAGAAAAAAACATGTTAGTGGATTAGTTAATGATTAGTACTGGATTAATTATAGGTGACTGGCTACTTCGGTGGGCCTTAATGTGGCCTCGACAGTCAAAACAACAACTACCTAAACTACGGAAACAGGGGAAAACGAGTTGTTAATGTAAATGATACGATGACGGGATGTTGGTGGGGAGGGTTTCACTCCTTAAGTCTTATTCAGCTTCCCCGTGAATGGGCTACTGGGAGTAACAGATGGCGTTGCTACTGGATGCTGTGCTACTGCACACTTACTCACTGACTGACCCTTGTAGTTATGGTACGATGCGCGGTTAATGATGATTGATTAGCGGGCAGGTTGATGAGTGATCAATGAGATGGCTGTCATTAGTGGCTATGGCGATTTAGAGTTGAACTTCGAATGATTGTTAAATTGTAATGGTCCACTGATTGTCAAATGTTTTTAGTTATGTTTGATGTCAAATCTGTAGATTATGGATGTTGAAGCGCGTGAAATCTATATCGTTTTATGAATTGATAAAAACTCTAATACCAACGTTCTTAAATTGCACTCTCAAATAAGCATTATATTGAAACTCATTTAACTAATCATGTTTTTAGTTGTTGCATGAAGCACGTAATCAGTTATAATGTTTGAAATTGGAAATATCCTTCTTATCAACATGTAACCCTAGGAGTGGACCGGGTTTCTCTCTGAGGTTGTTAAAGTAAAAGACGACGAGGGAAACATAACCTCTAATTGGAAAATGATTTCTGTCACAAGTCGTTTTAAGGAAGTGTAAAACACAAATTTCACATCACTAGAACTGCTCTGTGCCGCCGGCGTCGGTGATGTAGTGGTAAGCGTGACTGCTACTTGGCACCCCAGTGGGTCTGGGTTCAATCCCAGTCGACGTCGGTGGTTTTTCTGAGGCGAAAAAATCTGGTTACGTCTTCCTTCGGAAGGGAAGTAAAACCGTTGGTCCCGGCTCATATTCATGAGTCCTTAGGTAGAGTCCAGGTGGTGAAGTCGTCTTCCTGGCGTCGGTGAGGAAATAGGCCGACGAAAAAAAAGAGGAAAAAAAAACTGCTCTGTGCCATTGGCGGTATATGAGCATGATCAAACACACACTCTTTTGCCTGTGAAGGGGGTACACTCCCCCTTGCCTATCCCGCACTGGGGTAGCTAGGTAAGAGATTGTCCGCTTGATCGGATTCCGCCTTTCAAACATGCCCTACGCTCAAATTCAACTACTTCTATACAATTTCACAACATTTCGTGCTCTTACGGACATCAATACTATCTCTTCACATCTTTGGTTCTAGCAGAAATTGCTGTCCACTCCTAAAGTTGCATGTTGATAAGACAAATATATCCAATTTCAAACATTATATTGAATGACAGTTTAGTAACCAAAGGCTCTAGGAACAGTTTGTATGTATATCACGAGTCTATCATCGTTTTAATAAAGCTGACTTAATCTGAACTCAATGCATAATAGACGGAGGATAGGACCCAGGTAACCAATAAGCAGTTGCAAAGCGTCTTAACGGCAGCCTATCAAGCAATTAAGTCACCTTAAATGCAACATGAATGGCGCTTTTGGCCCAATATACGGCTGCTTCATTGCTTTAATGCTTCATTAATGCTATTTTGCATTCGAAATGCTTATTACAGGCTACAAGCATTTAAATAGCATTTAAAATGAATCTTTACAACAGACATCATTCAAGATGCTGATGAAATGCTAATATAATGCTTGTAGCATCTGAAATGCAGTTAAAGGGTTGATTTACTGCACATGCTAATGCTACTTAGATACCTGGGTAGACCTATGTTGAATATATCAAATATGTTTATGAAATTTTTATTTGTTTGTCTAAAACTTATTTTACTTGAGAGATTTAAGGTGTGGCCCATTTAGTATTGGAACAAACATTTTTGATTCTTACAGCGACCGTAGTGGTCAAATTTGTAAACTATGATATCTTTTGTGTTCCCTACACAGAAAAAAATAATGAATTTTAACAGGCGTGTAAAATTTCCCTTCGTGTAATTGTAAGCCAAAGGAAGCGTGAACAACAAAATTGTTTCCAATCTTTCATACGCCATACAACAATTCTGGCAATCTTCCATACAACAGACTACATTCATGCGTTATCTGACTTAAATTTACATGAAATATCCCATTCATTTCTGCCAAATCTAGCATTTCTTTTATGTGCATTAGATAACGCAGAAAATGAAATGTTTCTTTTTATCTGTGTATAAGAATAACAACATCAGAAGTACGCGGTGCATTTCGAACGTGTTTCAGAGAAATACAAAATGGAAGAAGAAAGAAGAAAAAAATATTGTGCGCAATCATTCGGAAAACCCTTCGTGGTCTGGGCCAAAACTTGCTAAAGTGTTGGGTTTTCCCCGAAATACCGTGTGGCGTGTTTTGAAAAAGTACACAGAAACTTTGTTGACGGATCGCAAGCCTCAAAGCAAGCGTCGGGCGGGTACTGTCAACCGTCAACTGCGGAACAAAGTCAAACTCCAACATCTCAGACCGCGATTTGGCCAAAAAGTTTCGCGCCGCACGCAGTACGGTGCAACGGATTCGTCTCCGGGAAGGTTTCAAGTCATACCGTGCCTGTAGACAACCAAATAGGGACCAAAAGCAGAACAATGTGGCCAGAATCCGTGCCAGAAAACTGCATGATCAGGTGTTCAGGCAAAATTCAATGGCTGTCTCCTCATGGATGATGAAACCTTGGTAAAGGCCGATTTCAAACAGCTACCGGGACAAACAATTTACTTGGTTACGGCTCGGGGAGACATTCCTGCCAAATTCAAGTTTGTGTTTGCAGATAAATTTGCACGTAAATACATGATATGGCAAGGCATCTGTAGGTGCGGTAGGAAGACCAAGGTTTTCATCACTGATAAGACATTGAATTCAGAGCTGTACAGAACGAAATGTCTCCAAAAGCGAATATTGCCATTGATCAGATCCCACAATGAACCTGTCATGTTTTGGCCAGATCTTACATGCTATCATTACAGTAAAACAGTGCTACAGAAGTATGAAACCAACGGAATTCAGTTTATACCGAAAGAACTCAACCCACCAAACTGTCCCCAGCTCAGACCGTTGGAGAGATTTTGGGCTATTATGAAGAGGAAGCTGAAGGTGAATGGCAGTATCGCCAAAAACATCAATGAATTGAGAATAAAGTGGAATAAGATTGCCAAAACGATGGATGAGAATAATGTGCGCTGGTTGATGAAACGTATTCCGGAAAAAGTCCGCAAATTTCTTCGAAATCGAGATGATTATTTTTTGTGTGTGTGTTCCCTCTAAAGTTCGCATAAAGTCGAACATTTTAGTTAACACAGAATACTATTTTGTTAATGTATATCCGAAGTATGCGCAATAGTCTATGTTTCAGTTCTAACTGCACCACACCTTACCTATTCTAGGCAAGCTTAGCAGAGTTCACTCTTTTATGAGTATTTAAGCAGCACCGTGCACATGTCTGCCGATTTTGTTTGTTTTATGTACATTTATCTGCTCTCTGAACCTTTATCTATTGCAAACGACAAAATTATCCAGAACGGCTTAAAAGTGTTTTTTTCAAGGCACCAAAGTTCTCAAGTGAGATTAACTAATGTTGGCCGTCCATTTTTTTATTTGGCCATCGTTCCATTTGAACTGTATGTGAAAAAAAGTTCAACCACCTTGATCAAAAAGTTCCCGGAATCATCAACCTAGTAACATGTTTTGTTATCTCAGATATCATTTTGAACACACCTGTTATCGCATAATAAATTCAGTTATCAACATTGACTAGTTTTGTTATCATCTGTTATCAATTTTTAAAGACAACTTTTGACGAACGTTACTGAATAATACCAGCATGCTGACGAATGCTGAATATTACCAGCATGTCTTGAATATAAAATTGAGCTATTCACCCGAAGCACTACTTCAGTTATAAGTGTATGAATTTGTTATCATGTTGATAAAATAATTTGATATAGATTGGACTCGGAAAAAATGCGACACTTTGTTTTGGGTGTAACTTTTTATCGCGTAAGTAAAAATTAATAAAATTTTGGATAATACTAGTTTAAAGTATAATAATTATATGTGCAAAACTTTATTGCGATCTGTCAAGTAGTTTTCAAGATGCATTCGATCGATAATCCTGGTCAGTCGCACAGATGGATCGGCAAAAGGCTTGGAAGGTACGTCCCGCATGGAAAAGTTCCGGAAGAGAGAGATGGACAGATTCGCGAAGAAGTACCTGTTGTGGCAGGCGATCTGCGAGTGCGGACGGTACAGCAAGCCGTTCGTTACAACCGGCACCATAAACGGGCTAATTTATCGAGAAGAATGCTTGCAGAAGCGCTTGCTGCCCTTCCTCCGCTCTCACCGTGGTCCCACGCTGTTCTGGCCGGATCTCGCTTCGTGCCATTACACCAAGCCTGTAATGGATTGGTACGAAGCGAAGGGCGTTAATGTGGTCCCGAAGGAGGCGAACCCGCCAAATATACCAGAACTTCGTCCGATTGAAACCCGGAAAAACATTCAAACCCGATGAAGCTTTGAAGAAAAACTGGGAGAAATTGTGTAAGGAAGATGGACAAAGCCTCGCCCAAGATCTCATGAGCAGTGTTTAGAGAAATGTTCGAGCATTCAGCTTGGAGGAGGAAATTCAATAAATAAATTATGCCAAAACATGGTTAACATATATTTATTTAAGCCCTGAAAATTTGAAAAGTATTCGATTTAAAATGAATTTTTGGTGATCATTTTTGTGTTTCTCATTTTTTCCGAGTTCAGTCACAAAATTTGTTATCAAAATTGACTCAATGATAACTAGACGAGCTAATGTTGTGTTATCCAACGAATATTAATTTGTTATCTTTTTTGTTATTTTGGCTGTTTATTCAGCTTGAATGATAACATATTTAGGGATCAAACAGCGATAATTTCAACTGCTTGAGAATAAACAGATCATCATGATGCCATCAAGATTTTGTCTATTTTAGCTGAATTTATGTCATATTTGGAACATAGGCTGAATAAAGGAGCTAGGCTGACATTACATCCCGTTACCCTATTTATTTGTTTTGAACAATACAGCCAATAGCGTGGTTTCCATTATTCTCGGTGTTTTCCTTAAGTGCGCTCCAAACCGCGATAATGGAAAATCATAGCTTATGTGAATTGACCTAGTTGGTTCCAACATCGTGATATTGAGCATTTAGAAAGTAACTACCTGGAGCAAAAATGTACGCTAGATCAGGGCCTATCGGTTGGTGAATAGTAATTCAGAATCATCTCGGGCGCTAGGTGCTTATGAAATTCATGTATCAGCTGGATGTTGAGATCCTGGCCATCTGACGTTTTCGGCAAAGAAGCTCGAATAAACAAGGCCTTTAAGATATTTGAAAATGCGGAGCAAGTGGGCAAATGAAATTCCTGTATGCGTTGGATCTCGAGATACTGCTCATCTAGCAGATTGGTATTTCCTACTAAGATGCTCACTAGGCCTTTCGGATGGTGGACCAATAAGTTCAGAATTAGCTCACTACGCAGCGCCACTATGTATATCAACTTCCTGCTTTATCTACATCCTGACCAATCATGACTAGTGTACCTGTAACACTACGATATGGGTATTTCCAGAGATGAGTCGAAGTTTAGAAGCCTGAAATCAATGTCCGACACCAGTTTTAAATCCAAGATGGTGATCATCGGTTAAGGAAAAGAAGTGAACGACCATAAAACATGGCTACTTCTTGAACGAACATATTGAGCAGAAGCCAGAACATCCTTTTAGTATACATATAAAGCAGAATTACAGTGGCTCACTTCGGCTTATTTATCAACATCTCATTCCAGATGCTGACTTTGATCATGTCATCTTCCTTTAGCCGTAATACTTGCCGCGAGTAACACAGCGAATGCATGGCAAATAAAAAGCACTTGCGCAATAGAGTTAAAGCATAATTTAACAAAAAAATACGTTAAATCAAGTCCTACAAGTTCATGATACACTATACATTAAAATTTAACTCCTAGAATCAGCTATTGGCGTAATTGGCATAGTGAACCGAAATGGGTCACCACCATTCTTATTTTATCAAACAACATGTGTTATTTTAGAATTTTACATTATTATATAGAAAAATATTTATATTGCAAATAACAATTCTACATTATTGAACCATAAAAACAATAGTTTTCACACGCTTCATAATCCATAATCAATCAATTGTAAATTTCGTTTAAAACTTCTAAACATACATTGATTTTATGCAAAAGGGAAAACAGTAGCTTGTCACTAAACGAAATCTAACTACAAAACCGATTGTTAGTAAATCTCTTGAAAGTTAACTCGTCGTATTATACTGTCAGGAAAAACTATGATACAGAAGTATACAAAAAAATTTGCAGCATTTCAACGGGCGTAATCAAGCGGTCTAATGTTCATTTCCCGTCGGATGGTGGCATCCTTCGGCAACTCTAGGTCAACCAAACAGCGTCACTTTTTCTTTTTTTTTTTAAAGAAAGTCCCAGTCTTTCTCTTTCTCTGTCGATACCTTGGAATGTTTTGAAATTTACCGAATTCACGATATGTCTGTGTTTTCTGAGTGTGTTTAAGTTTTCTTTGCCAGTGCCACGTTACCTCGATGAGCCTATTCGAATATAGGCTTGCCAGGGGAACGAACCGAATCCGGCGTCATCTCCGCCCACAATCCGCCGCTGTGCCGTTTGCTTTGCTAGCGAAATACCGCAGCCTGCAAGGAGAAAAGTAAAATGGGAACAAAAGGGGGACATTTTAGAACGAATTTGTCTTGATTTGATCTATTTCATGTCAATCTATATACATCATAAAATGATAAAATATAAAAAGCAAACAAGCATCAACACAGTAACAAACATTCTGAAATAGAAAAAAAATCACATCGAGTTGAAGATGAAAAGTATCAATAAGGTGTTAGTGAAACCGACGAGTGATTGTGAGTGTATTTGAGTGATGGTTATGTAGTATCATGCATTTGTGGTTAGTTACTGTGTTAAATGTCAAACAAAATCAAAGTGTAAGTCAATCTGGTCTACTACTCGTTGGAATTTTTCTACGGTCGGTCAAATCGAGAAATACATTAAGAAATGGTATGGATATACACATCAGGGAGAGAAAACGTGAAATGGAGCCTTTAGAATAGGGGTTTTTTTTAAGGATAACTTAAATTACGAAACTACATTACAAAAGAAACTAACGCTAGATTTAAACTACTAAAAGATAACCAATGGCTCAGTACATACCGTGGATGCATCAAATACCCTTAGCTTATTCCTCGCTTTGGCCTACAAATAATCGGATTTCGTTGGCTTAGTAAATGATAAAGAAGATTCACTTTGAGGTATCGAACGACTACTAGGAAATGTGGTTGAACTACAGAGTGAACCAAATTGACTTTTAAGTACTACTCGGAAAAGAAGGTGAGTTTGAGTTTAGCCCGGGAGGTGCAGGTGGACAACGAACGGTGGTTACGGATCAACAAACAAATCTTCCAAATTAGATATAGGCTGCTAGAACAGAAGGTTGGGTTTAGTCTTTAGTTACCAAACGTTACCTAGTAGTTGGTGGTTGTTACTAAAACAATAACAGAAACAGAGTGTTGTGTGGAGGTGGAAAACCGAACTTTCTGCGTGTTTGTGGGAAGTATTTTTTTTATTATAATGAAGTAGGCGGGGCAATATTCGGATCATTGTTTATTTGAAAGCGAGTAAGATTTGATGAGGAGATAACATAGTTTCTGGTTCCATGGAAGAATTCCATATTTCTTAGTTTACCAAACGGCTTTCATTATGATGGAAGTTGTCAGTTTTCCCTCAAAATTTACTTTAGTTTATTAATAAAGTAGGGAACAGTTTCAGCTCCCCGGGTCCCTATTCCAAACACGGGGTAAACGATAACTTATAACGCTCATTTTTTGCAGCATGATGTTACATCTAGTGAAGCGTCATACTGCGAAAAAAAGTAGTATGTTAACGTTTACCTCGTGCTTGGAATAGGGTCCCAGGGAGTTGAAGCCGTTCTCTACCCTCTATTAACAAGCTTTGGCATTAAATGGTCAAGAATGCGGCAGATATGTTCATATTTATCTGAAAATAGACTTTTTCCTAAAATGTTTCTATAATACAAATTTATCAGACCCGCTGAGCTGCTCTAAGAAATGTGGCTGATTTTAAGGAACCTTTTCTTTTGTATATTGTATTAGAGAAACATATAGCAAAACAGTCAGTTTCATTCAACTGGAATTATGTTATGAGAGTCAACATGCCACTAAATGGAGAATTGGTCTAAAAATACTTTAGTGATATCATCAATTACCTATTGCATTTTTGACTTCACTAAGCTACCATATAAAAGGTTCCTCCCTTAGCTAAGACGATGAAGGCACAGCTACATAGCAACATCATACTGAAGGTGGCTGGGTTCAATGCCATGTATATTCTAGGATTTTTTCGTTAGGAAACTATCTCGAATTCGTGGGCATTAGATGTGGTTGTACGTGCCACACAATCATACTAAAAAAATAGTACAGGTATCGAAAACTCTCAATCAATAACTGTGGACGTGCATTTAGAACACTAAGTAAAGAGCATACAAAAAGTGAGATATGAAATCAATAAGCTTGAAATGTTTTAAAAGAAGAATAATCAAGATCGGATGTAACTTGACAACCTCGGGCACAAACAAAAATTGAAATGGGAGCCCAAGTGACCCAGCATTGTTGACGAGATAGGTGACAGCATGGTTCACTATGAAAAGAAAACAATCTTCCGGTTGAGTTCTTTAAATTTACGATTGAGTTGGTACCATTTAATCGCCCTCGCGTGTGTTATCAAACACTAGAGAAAAAAATTAAACTCCTCTACGACAAATCGACATGCGGATTGAAAATTGGAAATTAAATTACTAGTCACGAGAATTATGTTAGAACTTGATTGAACGGTAGCCACTATCAAAAACAAAAACAACAGTTCATGAATCATTCGAAAAAATAACACGTAGTTAGCTGTCAACCGTCAACTTGAGCTGTAAAAGGTAGAGTCCCTATTCGTGTGGATAGTCGCACGGTGGAGCCATCTACAATCGTTTTGCCTTTGCGCGAATAGAAGGTAAACAAACGGCGTATCAATGAAGAGAGAAATTTTATGGTTTGGAAAATTGTTATTTGATTTTTTATCATAATATCTATTCAAATCCGGCGTTAAAAGTTTGGTTTAAAAAGTTGCGTTACGTTTTTTTTTTACCCAGCAATAATATTTTTGCCGGTTGAAGGTTCTAAACCGCCATGTTAAAATTTTGGTTTTTGGGGACTATATTTTGAAGTGCAATTTCCAATCGAAGTATTTCAATGAAAATTAAAATGAAATTTCTTCAAAGTAACAGAGAAATCTCTTCAACATCCGTACGTTTTGTGGATACACTTTCGTCTACTTTCATGGAAGATAATGACGAATCAGTGTTTTGTTAGGAGCACTAATCTAGAGTATCTTCATCAGCGGAGAAAAAATAGGACTGTTTGCGCAGTGCCTGGACACACTTAAAAATAGTTGGACTTGGGCAATCTCTTCACGCCTTTCCCAAAAAGAATGGAAGGAAACGATGGAAAGCCTGGGCGCAGAAACTTCACATGAACTTTGAACCAACCACCACATCCAAGAGTGTACAGTGCTAACCTTAGAATTCCTCCAAGTTAATATCTAATTTCTCTTGATAAACATTACTACTGTATATTTCCCTTTAAGCTTTGAATCGTACGATGCAAATAATTGTACTGCGAAGTTCTGCCATTCCAGGCATCAATATATCTTTACCATCTGAAGACCCAGATTCAAGATTTCGATAGTTCATAGTTCCGCTAGAGGTGCAAAACGGCATCGTCCGTAAAATGTCATGCCTGAGAATGCAATTGAAGATGGAAAAGCTGGAGCAGCCAGACATGAACAAAGCCAGCCGTACAGGTAGATACTCTGGACATGAACAAGTTGTTTGAGGGACGTTGTACATGGAACTAAGGCGATAACTTATGAATGAATCAGAGTTATCACCTTGAACTGCACTTGCTCATATGCACAACAGCGTCACTAGCAGCCTTGCTCGCAGCCTACATTTCGGAAGACCGTTGGTCATTTAAATGTGTTTTTAAGGTAAATAAACTAAATAATTTTTTAATAATTCGCACAAATAGTAAAACTTCATTTAGATGACGACAGTTCTGGTACATATTTTTATCACAAATGAATGATTTTTTAAATTAGGGTAACTGCCCCCATATCAATCTCATTCTTCCTATATTCATCCTACGATGAATCAAACAATTGAGCAGTTGAAGGAACGTTTTCGTTTTCTAATAATGTTAGCTCACGTTAAATAACTGCAATCGTTTTATTTCAAAGTAGGATGAATTGCAAAGTGATGAGATTAATAAAGGTTCAGCTTCCCTACTTCTCGATAAAAAAAAATCACTAATTTTAGCACTGTGCATAACCCATTATTTTAGCCAAGTTTGAAGCTCTGCGTGTGTAAAATTCCATAACCGTAAAATTTAAAAAAAATCGCCAAATAACAATACGCAACTAGCGACTATCAAATCTGTCAGTTTTGTTGCATTGATAAGGCGGAAGCGCCCATCATAGTGCCACCATATGGCATCTCATTGCGCGTAAAAACATCGTGTCAAGATAGGGTGGCGTGTAGCGAACGTCGGCATGATATTTTGACGTGCTAGCAGGTGCCGAAACTTCCACCATATCAGAGGGCAACTCGACTAAGTGAACTACGCAACGCTTGTGAGCAATCAATTGCTAACGTATTTGATTTGAAAATATACACAAAGGTATTGATTAATTTAGTTCTTGCTTAAACGTCTGTCCGCGGTGCTACCATTCTACAAGGCGGGAAATAAAATGGAACAAGAGGTAAAAAAAACACTTCAATTTTACCCGGTTGGTTTTCGACTGTACGCACACAAAATGTCACACACAATGACGTCAGCACGAACACAGAGTCAATTAAATAGTGAAATTTATCCACTCGCAAGCTTAAAACCCCTCAAAATTGAAAAAATGTCACTCAATTCCGGATATAGTGGGTTAACCCATAAAATGAGAAATCGTAGATCTACTTATTTTCGAGTTAACCCTCAAACATGTGAAAAGCAGCATAAATGTAACTCAATTTGGCTGTATCAGGAATATTTGAAAATGGTTACGTTTTACTAAATTTTGCATTAAATTTGGTTTTATGAAATTTGGATTCTCTTTCATAACAATGTAAAAAAAAAAATATAAACATGTTGAAACAAGGAAGAATTCTTCGCATTTATTTGAAGATGAAATGAAACAAAAACGATAAATAATTGTGTTGAGTTATAGCAAAACATTTTCTCTTCTTTAAGCATTTGTGTCTTCGGCTTTGGCAACCTCTATGAATGATTGTACATCGATTCACAGCTCTTCGAGTAATTCATGTTACGGGTCTAAAAGCCATTTGTAAACAATGACTTTAAATGTCGATTTCTCTTCAATCTTAACCTCTCGTGAAAGGAAAGAAGCATCTGGTAGAAAAATGTCAGTTCGACCATATGGAGTAGCTGGATATGGTGGGATGCTTGTGATTCGCGAGAGATCAACTTTAAAGTCTTTGTTGACGCAAATGGCTTTCAGGTCCTAATCATGAATAACTCGAGAGTTATTCTTTGGCTGAGTGTCATGATTTAGCAAACGACGCACAAGAAGAAATCGTAGACAATGTGCAGCTCTTGCTGAACGTTAATACCGAAGACTGAAACGCATTTGAAGTAGATGTCCAGTGCCTGAGCGGCATGGTCTACTTCCGCGATCGTATGCTGCCCAAGGATAATACGGTAGCTTATAACCGTATCTAAAATAAATTTTTGGAGCAGCTTACCTTTCTGGAGATTCATCACTTCCACGTTCACTTTTTCATTCCATTTCTATATTTGAATCGAAATAACAATAAAAATGAAATATATTTTTTCATTAGCTTCCGCGCCTTATTCGCTCTTTGATGATACTTGAATGGCTCCTGCGAGAGGATACAAGATTTTCACGGAATTGATTTTAGGTCCCTTACTGAAAATTGAGTGCAACTGGAGTTTACTCAAAATATTCCTATATTTCACTTATTTTAGAAAATCAATTCGCTCAATTTTTGACTTATGGCATCTTGTTCTAGAAATGAGTAAAATTTAATACAAAATGAGTTAATTTTAGCGGGCGTGTATCGATGCTACGTATCGAGTAGTCTATTTGGAATGATCACGAACGCAAAATGTAAATTAATCGAAATTTGCGTAGGTCTTCAATTATCTACTCTGGTAAAAAGTAAAATGTTAGTAAAAAGCCTGTCAAATGGCCGCTGTCAATCTCAGCTTAACAGTAGAATCAGAATGTATGTTTTCTATGTTTTCTTATGACCCGTTCACACTTACAAAAAAAAACTTTTATTTCTGGATAACGGCTCGAAGACTTGAACAACGTTCATACATCTAGTTTTCTATTATTTTTTTTCTTTGTTGCTTCATTATAGATATTTTCAGCCTCGGGCCGTTTCATCTCCCGTCTTAGTCACTCAAACACCTCGTTTGGGCATTTGCGTAACTTGTCCGGGGATAAGATTTGAACTCGTGACGCCACGGTCGCCTCCATCTAGTTTTCTCTTGAAATAATGTGTTTGACATATGACATGAAGATAATCTATAATCTATGTATCGCAATGGAGGTTGAAGTCTGGATGATATGAAAATGAAGAACCGCATCCATAAAGGTCATTAGCCTTTTGTCCAGTCACGCCTTTCCTCACCGTGATGCCGACTGGGGTACATGTAACCATAGATGTGTAAATGCACCCGTCTTTTGGGGGAAATGCTCCCTAATCTTTGAAAAATGCTCCTTAGACAAGTTTTCCCGGTATAACTTCAATCGGAAGGTATTAACCTTCTGGTTAGCGCTTGCCTGGTGTTTTTATAGGTCTTAAGTTTCTTCAGATTGAGGGTTTTGACGGGTTTTAAGTTTCTGAATTTAAGAGTCATCAAAACGAAATTAAGACCCGTCAAAACGAAATTAAGACTCTTCAAAATGAAATTAGAACTCGTCAAAATGAAATTTAAACCCGTCAAAACTACCTTGAAGATTGCGCTATACAATCCTAAAGAAACTTAAGACCTGTCAAACCAACCGGCAAGCGCTAACCAGAAGGTTAATACCTCCGATTGAATTATACCGGGAAAACGCATCTAAGGAGCATTTTCCCAAAGCTTACGGAGAATTTCCCCAAAAAGAAGGGTGCATTTACCCTGCTGCTCGCTGTGCTATTTTGACAGAACATTTGAGGGTGTGTTCGAGTGAGTTACGTTTCGGGGCGAATCATTGTGCTTGGGACCGGTGTGCTGGCACTTCCAGAGCCAAAAACTATATCCATTTTTGCACCAGAGACTTTCCGTTGTACCGACGCACAGTGATCGGAAAAGCCTTTTTTACGGCGAAATTAATAACTCCTAAGGCTTACGTTTCCGAATCATGTCCGATTTTAAGCAATCCCCGCTCGTGTGCCGCAGGAGTACCCGAGCTCATATATATAAAAATGTGTTCCTTGATACCCATTAAAACAAGAATTTGATGATTTTCTGGCCAATTCTCGCCTAAACAATCATAATGTCGAAAAGAAAGAACTCATTTTTTTAGTTAAAATTACCCGTAACTTTTGAATTCTAAGCTGTATTAAAAAACTTGTTTTGAGCAAAACTGTGCGCTATAACGTTTTCTATATTTTGTCGGAAGATAACTTTTTCTCAAAATGAGAAACAAAAGAGTTATAATTTTAAAAATAACTCCTTTTTTATAGACACCCTGATTGAAAGCAGAAAAATTGATCGATTATGGTCGAATGAAGAGCTAGAAAATGATGTTTTCATCAAAGCTGCTTGAAATTATATTCCCTAAAAACTTGCTTTTGACATCACCCTTCTATTGTGTTTCGTTCAAAAGATAGCAGTTTGAAACTACGAAGTTATCACCACAAGATAGACAACTTAAGTACAACTGTGTAGAAAACACCATGATTCGGAAACGAAACTCTTAGGTGTTATTTATTTCGCTATGAAAAAAGTCTTTTCCAATCACTGTGCAACGCCCGCCATGGTACAATCTTTAACGATTAAAGCTACCTGAAGTCGCAACTGATTACCGCAAGGCCTAGAAGTAGCTTTACCGGATACCGGGAGAGCTAATCAAAGCCCTCGGTGTCAAAGCAGCCATAAACAACGCAGCAGCAGGTACCATTGGATTTGCGGACATAATTCGACGGAACGAGTGGGTCGACGAGGAGTGTCAGAATGTATTAGACTAGAAGAATGCAGCGTGGACGAGGATGCTGCAGCAATGAACCCATCCAAATGTAGAGCGATAAAAGCAGAAGCAAAGACAGCAAACTCATATTTTTCTGGATAAGAAGGCGCCGGTGATGGCCTTTCCTTGCCTCCTGTTCAGCATTGCGCAAGACGGTGTTATGAAACATGCGGGCGTTGCACGATTTTTGATAAACCCAGTCATTCATTTGCTTCGCTGACGATGTAGACGTTGGCGGAAGAACGTTACAAGTTATTGAGCAGTACACCAGGCTGAAACATGAAGCTGAAAAGGTTGGATTAAGGGTGAATGCGTTAAAGACTAACTATCTGCTGGCAGGAGGAACCGAGTGCGATAGAGCTCGCACAGGCAGAAGGGTGATTATCGACGGAGATGAGCTCGAGGAGGTAGATGAATTTGTGAACCTCGGATCGTTTTTGACGTCGTTGAACAACTGCAGCAGAGAAATTTGGAGACGCATACGTGCTTAGGACTATCTTGGCGGTGTATGTAAAAACAGCGTATGGAGAACGAGAATGAACCACGAGCTGGTGCAACTCTATGGGGAACTGGCATCCCAGTGGTGATAAATGTACTGTATTTTGATATTTACATTTTGACATTTGAATTATTTTTTATTACGACCAAATTGAACCGTCGCGGGAGAAAATCGCATATGACATTTCTATACCGTTTTACGCTTCGAGCGACGAAACATTTTTGCTGCCACTATTCGATTGATGGTTTAAAAATGTTGCGACATAGATTTATATCGCTTAAAATTTCGTTGACTGCTGGCTTATTGTTTTGTAACAGGTGACTGTTGCGCAAAAAAAAAGCTGAACACTTTATGCTGTGGTGTTTGACTGTCAGCTTTCTTTTGTTTACTTGTTTGTAGCGGTTCAAATTCCCCAAAGCGCAAATGTCGCGTATTGAAAAGAAGTAAAAATTAAGGTTCTGACACGGCTAAGTGAGAAGGGTATTACTATGCGAAAATTGGCGAAGCGGTTTGAAATTCTTCATGCGAGTGTTAAAACCATCTTTAATAAGTTTGGGGAAATTACTATTTGGATGAGCTACCAGGAAGAGGCAGAAAACCCGGTTCTTCCAACCCGAAACTGGAGCAGAAAGTGGTATCTCTAATCATGAAGAACAAATCAATGTCAATACGTGATTTGGCCAAAAAAGCAGGAACGAGTGTCGGAATGATCCAGCGTATCAAGAGGCGAAACCACTTGAAGACCTACAAGAAGCAGAAAATCTCGAAACAAAGTGCAGAACAGAAGAAGCGAGCAGCAACAAGGGCCCGGAAATTGTATTCGCGTCTTTTGCAGCGTCCGGATGCGTTTTGATGGACGATGAGACCTATGTAAAGGAGGACTCAAAACCCTTCCAGGTCCACAATACTTTACTGCCGTCGTGGGGGAGGATGTGAGCGATGCGGACAGGTCGATTCAAGTGGAGAAATTCGGTCGAAAGGTAGTGGTATGGCAAGCAATATGTTCCTGTGGTTTGAAGTCAGCCATTGTTTACACTACCGGAACTATAAATGCGGAAATCTATCGATCTGAGTGTCTCCGGAAGAGATTGTTGCCATTATATAAGAAGCATAGTACACCTCCACCGTTTTGGCCGGATTTATGTCGGCTCAACATGCCAAAACCACTTTTCAATTGGCTTGCGGAAAAGGTTATAGATTTCGTTGAAATATCCAACGTATCAGTTTCGACCCATCGAACGTTACTGGGCAATCGTGAAGAGGGTCTTCAAGAAGACTGGTAAGGCAGCTGGGAACATGCTGCTTGGGCTTATAATGCTTGCACTCTGGAAACGTTAAGCTCCCCTTAACGGCTAAACGAACAACGGAGGAGGCGTCATACGACGCGAGGTCCAGCAGGTAGCCTTAAACGGTCGTGACATGGGGGAACAGGGAGGATCCTGGGCGGTTATTGGAAAGCCAGAAAAAAAAAATCAAACACTTCACTCACATATACACTACACAAAGTGAGCAAATTCCGTTGATTCCACTCGTAAAAGCTTATCTTTTAATAGATAGGACTATTTTGATCTGCGACTTACAGACTTCCTCAGTGCGATCAACTTAGTGGAATTTAAAGAAATTTTCTCGCGTTTGCTGGTGATAGTTTGAAAAAATATGTCAGTTTTTGTGCAACATCGAACAGAATAACGAAATCCATGAGAATATGATCGCTATGAGAAACAAATAACAAATGATCCAACTTGTACCCAATCGCGTTGTAAACGAACATTTCTTTCATCGGCCTACACTGTCAAGTACTCCGATCTTAAAACGGGAATAGCAACAAAAGATAAATAGGTAATACTTTAACAGCCAAATTTGAGAGTAAATAGTTGTGAGGAAAACAAAATTATAGCATTTGGTTGAAAGGAAAAGGAAAACTCTTCATCTCAATTCTCGATTCAGCCATGTGGGTGGGTGTGTGTCGTCGGGTGTATGTAAGTATGTTTAGGGTGTTTGTAAAGTGTGTTTGTGTTCCTGTTTGGCTTCCCTTAAAAACAAACATTTCGTTTGACTCCACTGGGATCGTTCTGTATCGGACCGTATTAATCGTAATTTGGAAGATTTGTTAGATCGATCGTATTTGCCGGTGTCGGAGCCGATGTTGGCCGATTTGGCCGTCCGATGGCAGCCCCCCTTCAGCAGTCCGCCGCAAGAGCCACTACCGGCAACCACCTTGAAATCCGGCAGAGCAGGAAAAACTCGCAGGTCCCGCCCTCGTGCTGGCACTGTAGTTCCGACCGGACACCACCTCGGTATCCACCGCCGCCGCCGCCGCCGCCGCCGATGACGCCGCTGTTGCCCACGCCGCCGATGCCTCCGCTACCACCATCACCACCAACTGCGTTATGAGTAGTAGTAGTAGTTGCATAGGAGCTAGCTTTAGATCTAGATGCTCTTTTAGGAGGATAGATGACACGGTAGTTTGGCAGTTTGCTTACTGTAGTGTGTGCTTTCGGTACGGGGTAGGGATTATGGATGGTGGAGGTGGGATAACATATGGTCTATAAATTGCGAGATCAACTAAAAACAAAAGCAGTTCATGAGACAAGTACAAGGGGGGAAGGGAAAAATAAAACGGAAAATTTGGATTATATTGGTTTGACAAACAGAGAGTAAGAGAGAAGGAGAACGATACGGTACAGTGGTATGTACACTGGCTTGGAAGCAAAAGTGGGTTGCGACGAAAATCATAAGCCTATACAAGCGGAAGCATAAAGTATTTGTTTAGAATGATTTATTATTTTCTTTCAAATCAGTTGTTTCGACCGAGGTTACTACCTAACAAATTATACGAATAAGAATCAATCAAAAAAATACAACACTATGTAAGACTGAAATCACATAGAGTTACAAAGTTCGCAATTGTTGGAATAAAATCGACTAGAGAATATTTTAGGGGTTTCATTGAAATCGCATTGCTACTGTTTCCGCTTACTTTTCATCTCACAGCTGAAGTGTCGAACAATAAATCTGGGCATGGAAGGAATGACTTTCACGTTTTTCACTTGATCTCGTAATCGCCAAACACTTGTTCCGTTCCCGTCGATCTGTGGGCATCAACGAGAAAGACGATCGTGACCACCATTAGATCAACCGGCTAGGTTCAGCTACTTATATGGCAAACAAGTGCATGCGCGCGCTGTTACCGGTTGCTGCGGTCAACGGCGGGTTAACGATTTACATCATACCCACTTAAATATCCTATCGTGGCGAGAGCGGGAAGGTGAAGTTGGACGAGCGTGAAAACCTTTACCCGAGGTACAACTGTAGAAACACGACGAACCATACCCGTGGGTCCATTCGGTGATAGTAGTGAAATGGTGATGCCGATTATGATGATGATGATTATGATGATCGAACCAGGCCCCTTTCCCCACTAAGCATTTTGTAAGGGTTGTGAGACCTTTTAATACATAAACGTTGATCACGCTCAACTAACTGGCTTGAACCGGTAACGGAACCAGGTAACATGCTCAATCGGTCTTCGTTCGTCGTCTGGTTGAAAAAAAAACTGCATCTTTGGATCGTCACCTTATTGGCAGGCGAAAAAAGGAAGAAGCAGGGACCATAAATATCGAAAGTGAGAGTGTCCATCTTGCAGCCGACGCCGTCATCGTCGTAAGAGCAACCCACTCCTCGTCGTGAATGGCGAAAGAAAGTTTACGTAATATGTGATAACGGGGGTACCGGATCGTGTGCTCATAGATCGGTCGATCGGACGTTCAAGGGGGTGAGGGAGGTGATTTTTTTTCTTCTTCCTGCCTACACTTCCCGATATGTGAGCGAGGTGGTGATTTATTATCGCTTGCACGGCTAGTCGTTATTTTGTTTTGTTTTTCTTGCTGCTAGATTTGGGGGCCTTCGAATATGACTTCATGGCACAGATCGCCATGCGCGTCCAGCGAAAGGAGAAATGATAATGGTGTTAATAAGTGAGTCAATTAAATGCAGCACACGACCGCAATCATCCCCCTCCCGCCACTGCTTGTTTCGGCATAGACTTATCCATTCATAATGTTGTTGATGGACGTGATTCAGGGCATTGCATAATTTGTGTTATGAAAACTGGGGCCCGCGGAACCGTTCGATGCGAGGGGAATGCGATTTGTTACGTACACTTCCCTGGAAAGGTTGTGATCGGTTTAGGAAATGTGAAAAGTAGATCAGGTGGCTTAAATGGCTTGGGAAAATTTCGCTTTTGGGCACGTTATGTCGTTGCTAAACACACAACCGTGAACCAACTGTGAGATGTTTGAAGATTGTTTTCTTGGCATTAAAAGTTTATTATTTTATGCACTCTGGTTAACGATCTGGGATTGGACCAAATCGGCCGTTTAGAATAAGTGCCAGTGGATCGTATGTTGTCCGTTTATTTACGAGTGTGCCGAAAATCGACACCAAATTAAACTAATTTGCTAAAAATATCTTTGAGTATGCAACAGAATAATTGATAAGATACCGTATATAACCGGATTAGAGCATATTATTTATCCGAAAAATAGGAAGTTAGGATCCGAACCTCCGAACCCCACAAAAGTGGGCAAATCATAATTCTAGTCGTGCAACATATCAAAATTTTGCAGAGCATCATAGGCAATCCATCAAAAACACTATTAATGGTCAATAGAGTCAGCTAGAAGTGATAGTGGTTGCTTCGTAATAGGCTGCTGATTCCACATAAAAGTTCCCATATTATGGTTCTAATAGACTCTCGTCTCGTCGACTCTCGTCGTCCAATATATAAATAAATTAGAATGTCATAGACAATGCACCAAAAACCATATCAATGGTTAAGAGAGTCATGATACATGATCCGTACACACTTAGAAAATTGAACAGTATTCGGTACTGTTTTACCGAATTTTCAACAGCTGAACGTTCAGTAATCCGATTAACCAGATTTCGGTGAAGTTTTACAGTATTCCGGTAAAAAAAATTACCGGAACTTGTCATTTTTTTCCGAAATCCGTTAAATCGGATTAACGGACGTTCAGCTGTTGAAAGTTCGGTAAAAAGTTACCGAATACTGTAAAATTTTCTAAGTGTATAATCTATGATCTATGATCCATGATTAAGGGAAATCGAGTATGTCTAGTGAACTTTTGTTTTGCAGTCCCAAAAGTATGTTTTTAATAAATTCTAGCTGGCTCGACAAACAGGAACTACGCTGTTGTTCACATATCACCAATAAGGCCTACACGGGAAGAAATTACTGGGGGTTGAAATAACTATCTTGATAGTTGATACCTATAATAAGCACATTTTTGTTTCAACCACACAATATGTTTAGCTCAAGGCACTTTTTGAATTGAATCAACCATACTTCATAGTTGAAAGAGTCATCGTTTTTACAGATCTGTCTTTGGGTTAAATCAAAACAAAAATGTTATAATTACAACCAGTGTGTATGCTTGAAGCAACTATACAAAATAATAAAAACAACGTGGTAGTTTTCAATTCACTTTCAAGTTCATCTTGGGGTCCAACGGGGAAAAATCTTGGAATTGGATTCAAAGTTTTGAAATCACATGCTTTCACATTCTCACAAAAAATAATCTCTAATCCCAAATTGGGTAATTTTTTTTTTATTTATTTTATTTAAATAGCCATACATCGTATTTACGATATGACTTCATCTACAACATTTCGCCAATATACTCGGTCTATGGCTGCCTCTCTCCAACCTCGTTGACGACCCACACTCGCCAGATCCTGTTGCACCTGGTCCGCCCATCGTGCTCGCTGTGCCCCACGCCTTCTTGTACCGGCCGGATTCGAGGCGAACACCATTTTTGCAGGGTTGTTGTCCGGCATTCTCGCAACATGCCCTGCCCACCGTATCCTTCCAGCCTTCGCGAATGCTGGGTTCGCCGTAGAGTTCAGCGAGCTCGTGGTTCCATCTTCGCCGCCACACTCCATCCTCCTGTACGCCGCCAAAGATGGTCCTAAGCACCCGGCGTTCGAAAACACCAAGTGCTTGCAGGTCCTCCTCGAGCATCGTCCACGTCTCGTGCCCGTAGAGAACAACCGGTCTTATCAGCGTTTTGTACATGGTACATTTAGTGCGGGGGTGAATCTTTCTTGACCGCAAGTTCTTCTGGAGCCCGTAGTAGGCACGACTTCCACTGATGATGCGTCTTCGGATTTCACGGCTGTTGTTGTTGTCAGCCGTAAGCAAGGATCCAAGGTAGATGAATTCTTCCACCACCTCGAATGTATCCCCGTCTATCGTAACACTGCTGCCTAGGCGGTCCCTGTCGCGCTCGGTACCTCCTGCTAGCATGTACTTTGTTTTCGACACATTCACCTCCAGTCCGACTTTCGCAGCTTCGCGTTTTAGGCGAGTGTACATTTCTGCCACCGTTTCAAATCTTCTGCCGACAATGTTCATGTCATCCGCAAAACAAACGAACTGACCGGATCGAGTGAAAATCGTACCCCGGCTGTTGAGCCCGGCTCTTCGCATGACACCTTCTAGCGCAATGTTGAACAACAGGCACGAAAGTCCATCACCTTGACGTAGTCCCCGGCGTGATTCAAACGAGCTGGAATGTTCGCCCGAAATCTTCAAGCAGTTTCGCACACCGTCCATCGTAGCTTTAATCAGTCTAGTGAGCTTCCCGGGAAAGCCGTTCTCGTCAATAATCTTCTATAGCTCTACGCGCGCGATACTTTTGGTCTATTATGGTCAAATAAAAACCACAAAATATATAGAAAGTGAATTCATTCTCTCTTTAAAACATTTTTGGACCCAAAAATCTTATTGTAAAGAAAAAAAGAAAGGACCCCACGCCAAATTTAACCAAACTATTTTTTTTTATTTGTTTGATTCATCAAAAAAACAACTATTTCTTTTACCACTTACCATAAAAACAACAATTTTTTTTTTCTTCATAACCATGGTATAGTTGAATTAACCATATTTTACTGAAGTTGATTCAAGCAAACATTGGTGAAATTAACTTTAAATGTATTATTATTACAATCATTCACATGGGTTATAAAAAATCAATAAAAAAATTTAGTTGATTTTAGATGAAATATTGTTGGCTGAATTATATTTTTTCTCCGTGCAGCACTAGAGGCGGACTAAAAGTAAATTGGTTCGCCCCTCACGTGTCGCTAGCACGCCTTTAGTGTTCGGAATCGAACATCTTTGGCGGTGGTTTGTTTACACTTTTATAAAGAACAACTGGTGCAAGTTTGAACAAAATAGTCGCGTTCAAAAATAACGTCAAATGGAACCGAAAGAAGAACAAAATGTGTATAAACACCTGCAAACTGCTGAAGATGCCGAAAACAATAATTTGTCGAGTGATCAACACCTACAAGGAAACACTAAGTGTGGAAAGGAATCAGCGGACCTACGAAAAAACTGTTGAGTTGCGTTAAAGCCAACCCCGGTCTTTCGATCCGATATGTGGCCAGAAGGTACAACGCCCACTTTCAAACGGTAAGGAACATCCTTGCCAGGGAAGGATACAAGTCGTAAAAAGCCAGTAAACACCCGAACCGGCACATGAAGCAGAATTCCGTGGCCAAAAAGCGTGCAAGGCTCTTGTGACGAAACACAAGGGCTGCACTTTGGTCGATGACAAAACATACGTCAAACTCGATTTTAAGCAGCTTCGCGGTTAAAAGTTTTACAAATTCGCGAAGATGGCCATGATTTGGCAAGCGATTTGCAGTTGTGGCCTGAGAACGGAACCATTCGTCACATCCTCGACAATGACATCCCAAGTTTGCATCGAAGAATGCCTGAAAAAGCGTGTATTGCCGCTTTTGGCTTGACTTGGCCAGCTGTCACTACTCCAAGGTGGTTCTGGAGTGGTACAAACTAAGATTTTGTTTACAGAAATCTATAAAATTTTACCAAATCCACAACAGCTGACCGTTCGTTAATCCGATTTAAAGGATTTCGGTTTACAATGGAATTTTACAAATTCCGGTAAAAATTTTACAGTTAACTGTAAACCTACGTCCAGAATGCAAAGAAGAGAGCTGGACTACATACATACAAGGTACAGAACTTCCCAAACCGCGATGAGCGGCAACAATCGACGGCTAAAACTCGGGCACGGAAGCTCTACGAGAAGATGCTGACAAAATATGGCTGCTGTGTGATGGACGACGAAACGTATATTAAAGCCGATTTTAAGCAAATTCCGGGGTTGGAGTTTTTCACCGGCAAGAGCAAGTTCTATGTGGAAGACAAATTTAAGAAGAAGAAAATGTCGGAGTTCGCCTCCAAATATCTCATTTGGCAGGCCATCTGCTCTTGCGGACTGAGGAGTGAGCCTTTCGTGACAAAGGGCACAGTAAATGGCGAGATCTACAAATCTGAGTGCCTCGAGAAGCGCCTTTTGCCGTTCTTGCAGCAGCACGACGAAGCTCCGCTATTTTGGCCAGATTTGGCATCATGCCACTATTCTAAAAGTGTCCTGGAGTGGTATGAGGCCAATTTTGTCCATTTTGTTCCAAAGAACATGAGTCCGCCAAACTGTCTGGAGCTGCGCCCGGTGGAGCAGTACTGGGCAATGATGAAGCGGGAACTTCGGAAGAGCAAGAAGACAGTCAAAGACGAGAAGGACATGTTAAGAAAATTGAAAAAAAAAACTGAGAAACTGGTACCGGATGACACTGTAAAGACTTTGATGGAGGGCATCAAGCGAAAATGCGTTCAATTTTACACTCAAGGCTCCATCGATTAACTTTTCTTTTGATTTTTGAAGTAAATATATGTATAAAACTACCCTAAAATTTTGGTTTGATTCTAAACATTATAAGAAAATTGGCATGACATTTTCGGTGTCACAATAATTTCGTGTTCGCCCTTTACTGGCCAATTCCAAATCAGCGACTTTGACATCCACCAATGCGGGCAAAATGGCAAAAAATGCGCTGATTCCGTGTCTGTTTCCACTGAGAGGGCGCTGATAGGCTCCATCAAGTGGAAGGTTCGAGATTTCGTTCGAACTGGAGAAATGTAACCATCTAATGCTGTAACTTTGAAGTTTTAATAAAAGTACTACTAAACAACTATTAAGGGACTTTTTGAACTTACTGAAACACGAATTGAAGGTATGTTTGTGCGTACCATTTAACTTTAGTCAGCCTTTACTTCGATAGCGGAGTAATTCGCGTCTGGTAAATCGTAACCCCAATTGAATCAATTGTGCCTGCCCAATTGAATCAATTGACATTGCATTCTTTCTATTATTATTGAATTGCATGAAGCAACAAGACAACATGAAAGGTCTCATTTGTTTGTCAGCATTTAAACAAAATATTTACCTTAACCGATTGAATACGGTTGGGTCATAAGTGACCCAAGATTAAAATTTGCTGTCAAAATTCGGCTTTAAGAGTAACAGAGGGACTTTGCTCTGCAAACTTGTTCAAAAATAACTAGGAAAAATATTGAACAGTTATGGTTACGGACACAATGATGATCAAGATCATCCAAACTATCCTTGAGTTCAGATCTTGATGTTGTTCATAATCGACAAGGAAGTTTAGAGTGTTGTGACCGTACTTCTAAGCTTTAAAAGCACCAAGAAAAATCTTTTAACCACAGCAGACATATCACAGTATTCTAAGAATACCAACTGTACTCCAAACTATTCTTGAGTTTAGATCTTGAGGTTTTGCATGATCAACAAGACGATTTACGAGGACTCCATCGTAGTTCTGAGTTGGTAATGCTCCATGGGACATCATTGCACAGTTAGTATCAGATTACAGCTTTTTCAGAACATTAATGGCACTGCAAACTATCCTTGAGCTTAGAAGTTGATGTTTTGCATGATCAACAAGGTGATTTACGAATTTTCTATCGTACTTATGAGTTGGTAATGCTCCATCATAGCACAATTATAGTTATATTAAAATTACAGTATCCTCAGAACATCTACGGCATTCCAAATTTTTTCGTGAGTTCAGATCTTGATGTTTTGCATGATCAACTTACGCAATCCCCAACGTACTTATGAGTTCCAAAAAGTTCCATGTGCCGTGGTGTTCTGTATGATCCACAAAGCGATTTTTACTACAATATCATGGGTACTCCAAATCATTATGGAGTTCGTATCTTAATGTTCTAGATGATCAACCCACTATTTGCTATTTGTTTATCAAATATATGTTTCTGTATTTGTCCATGGGATATTTTCCAACAGTATGGAGTGGTTTATGGGGCCGAGGATGGTTCTTATGAAGGTTCAAGACCCCTCCTTGATTCTGTAGGACTTTCTCTAAAGTAAACATACATCCACTATCCGGAATAGATGCGACACAAGTACATGAACGGTCCAGTCAACTGTACACGCGCAGAAGATGCAGGTATTTTCCAAGAAGTAGAGGATTTAATTGGTCAGTTTAAAACCATTAAAGCTACTGGGGTTGATCAACTCCCAACGAGCTATTAAAATACGGTGTTGAAGCATTGGCATGAAAACTGCACTGATTTTGGGAATATGAGTATTTACTCGAGGATTGGTGTCTCATCTTTAAAAAAAAGAAGAAAAAACAGAGTGGCTTCAATTGCGAAAAAACCACCAATAAGTTAACTAGAAAATAAGAAGAAAAATTAGTAATTTCTTTTTAATTCCAACTACCTTTTTGTTTCTTTTGTGGGATACGCGTCTTTTGTCTACAATATGTGGAACAATGCGGGACACCCGCGCTACGGAGAATTAGGGGGGTATAGAGAAAGAGAGAGGTAGATATCAAGCATAATATTTGTTTTGGACTCAGGATAGGTTAGGTACAAGAAATGTTAGCTGTAGGTACAAGTGTTTGTATTTAGAAAATAGGATAAATACGGCAGGTGGCGAAGGTTTTCTTTCAGTCGGGAGTGTTAGTACACGACACTGAAGAAGTCTGCACATTGTAGACGAAATACGGCGTATCTGTCAAAGGATAAGCAATAAAGGTAGTTGGAAGTTAAATGGATTCCAAATTACCGGAGGGGGGGGGGCTAATCATTCTTGGAAAATAGGGGGGGGTTCTGGTGGTGCTTATTTTCTAGTTACAGGTATTCCACTAAACAGTCCCACACTCTCCATGTTTCCCCTAAGAGGTGGCCCCCCGGTGCGGCCGCCGGCGGCCGATGGGGGGGGGGTCGGGGGCGGGTGAGCGGGATCAAGGGAGAGGGGTTCTGGTGGGGTAAAAAAAAAAAAGAGCGGTGGGGGGTTTTTTGAAGGTGGGAGAGTTGTGTGGTTTTTTTTTGTTGGTTTCTTTACGCTGGCGTTTTTGAATTTGGAAAAATGACGTAGGAGGGACGGCGCGGTTGGGGGGGGGGGGGGCTCCGGCGTTTGGCAGAGGAAGTAAGGAAGCAGAAACTTTCAAAGTTTGCCAAGAAATACTAGATTAGGCAAGCGATCTGCTCATGTGGCAAACGGAGTGCGCCGTTCGTGACTACCGGGACTGTAAATAAGAAGATCAACCTCAGATCTACAGAAGCGTCTGCTTCCTCTGTTGAAGCAACACGAGGGCCCTACGATCGTCTGGCCGAATATAGCTTCGTGCCACTATGCAAATGTTGCCTTGGAGTAGTACGAAGCCAACGGGGTCACTTCCGTACCCAAGAACATGAACCCCCTCAACGCACCGGAACTAAGGCCCATCGAAAAATACTGGGATATTGTGAAGCAGACACTACGGAAGCATCCCAAGGAGGTCAAATCTGAGGAAGACATGAAGAACAAGTGAGTTTCCGTACAGAAGAAGCTGCAGCCAGATGCTGTACAGAACCTTATGAGTGGAGCTTAGCGTTAGATGCGAGCGTATGGTTATGGTTTTGAAGTTGAATGAAATAAATATGTCAAAAGCTTACTAATGGGTTATATCTTATTGTCTGAAAGTTTGAAAAGGATCAGTCTCGACACAATCGATCGAGATCAGCTATGGTAGATCATGCACGAATTTTAAACTTCCAGATAAACTGACGTGGTTGGTTAAAGCAACGATGGATCGATTGATGTGTGTCGTCCGAGTCTCAGAGACATTCTCGAGTCCCATCGAATCTCGGATAGGGTTAGGGCTAGGTGATGGATTATCGTTTTTTCTATTTAGCATTGCATTGGAAGGTGTGATTCAAAGAGCGGGGATAGACATGAGTGGTAGGATCTTCACTTATCATTTCGTTGAAAAGCGGTGTTTCTAAGGAGAGCGGTGTTTCTAAAAATGTTTATTCACCTTGCTGAGTGCGATTGTTATTTTGAAGATGATACAAGTATACAAACTTTTATCAATATACCATATTTGGATCCAATTCTCGTCTGAACAAATCAGTACATTTAAAAAAGTGTTATTACGGTTCTCATTTCTTCCGTGACACCCGTAATTAGGACAGTGATTCCCATAGGCACGTAGGTGATTTGTTTTCACCGTGAAGCCCTATTATTACTATTTATTTTTCTCGCATTCAAGACCTTTCCGTCGATCAGCAAACGAACGTCAAGAAGAATGTCAATAAATAAAAATATAGAATCTAATTGAAACGGGTCCTCCCTTAGCTCAGTCAGTAAAGGCGCGGCTATAAAGCAACACCATGCTGGAGGTGGTACGGTACGATTCCCAGTCTGGTCTAGGAATTTTTCGTTAAGGAAAATTTCTCGACTCCATGGGCATAGGATATAATTTTACATGCCGCACAATCAAAACTAATGCAGAAATGGTACCTGGTATAGAAATCACTTAATTAATAACTTTGGAAGTGCGTTCAGAACACTAAGTTGACAGCAAACAATAAGCTAATTGCGATAACAACAAGCTAATTGCGAAAGCAGTAAGCTTGAAATGCTTAAAAAATAAGAAAGAACCTAATTGGAATATACTCACCAACTCCGGTATTGTTTGATAGTAATAGAGATAGTCAAGGTAGTGCACCTTGATAATAACTGAGTCCCACTGTAGCCAAAATTATCCGAAAGGTCTTCTTATATCAAACAAGTTCATACAAATTTAGATTGATGTATAATTTACTCTTACCAAGATTCAGGAAAGTACCCAAATCCTTGTTCAAAATATTGATGTGAACGATGGAGACAGACTCGCAGCGCCTTACCAATCCCGTGAACACCCTGTCCTTCCTTGATCATGCTACAATTGGTCTAACCTTCTTGCTCGTTGTACCTCTCTTCGTCTTGTGTCAACCAGGTTCCTATCGAACACCATTTTCACAGGATAGTTGTCCGGCATTTTCACAACATGGCCTGGCCAGCGTTTGCTTCCAGATTTGGCCACCTTACGAAAACTGGGTTCGCTAGCGAGTTGCGTCGTGAGCTCATGGTTAAACCACCGCCTCCAGACACCGTCCTTCTGTAATCCGTCGCTCGAAAACTCCGAGTGCTCGCAAGGCCTCCTCAAGTATTGTCCAAGGCTCATGCCGGTTGAGAACAACCAGTCTTAGTGGCGTTTTGTACAGGATATTCTTCGTACGGGAGCTAAGTCTGTTTGATTGAGGGTGCTTGTGGAGCACGTTGTAGGCACGACTTCTACTGATAATTCGCCTCCGGATCTCACAACTGTTATCATTGTCCGCAGTAACAAGTGAGCCGATAGAAACAAAGTGGTCGACTATCTCGAACTCATCTCCGTCGATCGTAACACTGCTGCCTAGTTGGGTCCTGTCGTGCTCGGTTCCGCATGGAAGTTTGTTCTTCGTTTTGGGCGTACTTGTCTTTAACCCAATGTTCACTGCTTCGCGCTTTAGTCTGGTGTACTGCCCTGCCACCGCCTCAAATGTTCTGCCGACAATGTCCACGTCATTGGCAAAGCAGATAAATTGACCGTATCTGTTAAGAAACGTGCCCCGCATGTTGAATGTCGTCTCATAATGCCGTGTGTCATATTATAACATCTTCAAGAGCAATATTTTACAGCAGACAAGATTCCATCACCTTGTCGAAGCTTCCTGCAGGATTCGGATGAACCCGATAATCCACCCAACATCCCCACAAAGCACAAAGCACAAAGCAGTTCCATCCATCGTAGCCTTGATAAGTCAGACCCACTTCCCCGGAAGGCCGTTCTCGTCCATGATCTTCCATTGCTCTTTTCGGTTAACTGTATCATATGCAGCTTTGAAGTAGATGAATAGATGATGCGTAGGGACTCTATCTTCACGACACTTTTCGAGGCAGCTTAAAGTGAATATTTGATCCGTTGTGGACCGCCCTTCGATGCAGCCGACCTGATAACTTTTCACGAATCTATTTGCTAGTGGCGACAGTCGCCGGAAGAACATTTGGGATAGTACTTAATAGCCGGCATTAAGGACGGTGATCGCACGATAGTTTTCGTTGTTCAGATCATCGCCCATTTTCTAAACAGATAAACTCATCCTTCTATTCCTGCGTAGTCAATGCAGGTAATTAACCAAATTGTCCGAGCCCATATAGATTAGTTCTGCTCCGATACTATCCCTTCCAATCGATTTGTGGCTCTTCAACTGCTTGGTGGCATCCTTAACTTCACCTTTCATCGGGGGTATCACATCTCCGTCACTAGTTGCATCGCCGAAGGCACTTCCTTCGCCGTCTAGATTCTCTTCTTGTACTCCATTCAGATGTTCATCGAATCGCTGCCTACACCATTCAGTCACCTCACAATCGTCCGTAAGAATACTCCCATCCTTATCCCGACACATTTCAGCTCGCAGGACGAAGCCTCTGCGGGATGCGTTGAGTTTCTGGTAGAACTTGATAGACTTATTCGATAATTCTAGTAGTTTTTTTTTTTTTTTGTAGAATCATCAATTAGCATTAGCATTGGCATTCACAATTATTCAACTTTGTCGGTTGTAACCGTTCACGAATTCCGAGTTTTGTTAATCGGTGGCTTAGGCGCCACTCTCGAAGAGAGGCTACCGGTCACGTTTTATTTGCCCGACTTTAGATACTGTTTTGGCACAGGGAAAACTCTTGAACAGTTAATGGGAAATTTGGCAAAATTTCTATAACGCAAACTAAATCTCCTCCTCTTTCACCAGCCGAGGTATTTTAGGGACTGCAGCAGAATTTCTACCCAATTGAGTAAACAACGAATTAAGCTCCCGAAATTAGTGAGTGGTTTATTCCCAGAAACTGACGTTAAACACAACTAAATTTAACTAAATCGAATTCGTTTTCATTTGTAGCACTGTTTATTCGTGTTGGACGGTTTCGACGAAAATGGAAGACAAGAGCAAACATAGCCATGTGACTTAGCTCTAAAACGTACCTGCGCAGGTTTTTGGATGACCAGATGAGTGATGTGGCCCGTTGGAACTTTGACGACTCTGTTGCTGTTCGAATGGAGCTCGATGATGGCTCCACGGAGATGGTGGTGGTGTAATGATCGCCACGGGATGTCCTCGCTGCAATTTGGGGCGCAACAATGAATTGACCCGATTGTGTATTACGGCCGAATTAGAGATGCGGAGGGAGTGGCGACTGGAACGGAAGCTTCCGATTTTGTTCTATGAGAGCAATGGTGGCATATGAACGCCATCTCTATCCCTGGGGCGATCCGATCCCTTACGAATAGAGGCATACGTACCCAAAGCGATCCGGCTTTGCGTACCTATTCGTTGCACCGAGCGGGGATCGTGAAGCCTCTATCCTTCGGTTTGGATCTGGTTCACAGCGTGCATTTGACGACACGCGCTCTCAGATTGTTCCGGTCCACAAAAATTGACGGAGAGGGACCTTACCTTCGGCTTTGGACGACCGATGGGAGATTCTTCGCTTCACTGATTTTGGGGACTTCACTCACTTCTCCGATTGACCACCTTCTCGAGACGGACCTTCACGGTACACACGGGTCTCGATTACCCTAAGACGGAATTCGACTCGCACCACGACAGAGCCTTGGATGGTCGTCGCTAGACGACGGAAATTTCCAGCCGTACAAAAAAGCGCAGCGCACTTTTTTTTGTAGAAATATATTACCTTAAAGAGAACTCAAGCAGAATTGGTGACCTCAGTCCACTCTAAAACGTATCTCAATACACACAAGAACTTTAATCGCGCACTTCTGCCTTCCAGTCGATCCTTTAGCGAAAATCGAGTGGAAGAAATGTCTGTGCCAAGAAACTGTGCCTTCTTTTCAAATCTGAGTCCTTTTGAACTATTCAAAATGACTACTCTTTAACTATTCTTTAGGAGCATTATTTAAAAATCGCGCCCAAGCGATTCGTATGGCGACGGAGAGCATGGCGACTTTAAACCGCCGATTTTAGATTCAGCAACTTGCTATAAAAGTGAAGCTTTTACATCATGCTTCATGATCGCGAATTGGGCACTACACACTACCAAAATGGCATGTGAATTTATGTCCCCTGAGACCGACACATGCAAGCGTCCTTTAGCGCATAAGAATGAGTTGAAAAAGTTGAGAAAATAAATTCAATCAAACACATCTTTCGTCGAATTTTGTAAAGGTTGTTCGGAATCAAATTGCACCACTTTTAAATGGCTTTAATATTTTACTTTTTGGGTATTTTCTATTGAAATTCTGGCTGAAATAAGTTCAATGTGTATTCGTTAACGTGTGTTAGTTTCATTAGCAGATGTGCAATCGTTGCGAAGATGGAGTCGGAAGAACAGCAGCGGCGCAAAGAAATTTTGCTCACGTTCCTCGAAAATCCGGATCTTTCTCATCGTGCCATCAGCAGGAAGCTGGGAATGGTACATTCTACGGTTTCTCGTGTTTTAAATCGGTACCACGAACGTTTGACCATCGATCGGAAAGAAAAAGGTGGCAAAAATGGATCTCCGTATAGTGTTAAGGATCACAAGCGGGTAGTTCAAGCTTTCAAGAGGAATCCCAACAGTACAGTTCGAGATGTGGCGAAGAAACTGAATCTAACCAAAACTTTCGTGCAAGATGCAAAAACGTGAAGGACTACATACGTACAAAGTCCAAAAGGCGCCTGATCGTGATTAACGGCAGAATACGGTAGGTAAAACACGTGCACGGAAGCTCAACACCCAGATGTTGACGAAACCACATTGCCTCGTTATGGATGATGAGACGTATGTAAAAGCAGACTTCCGGCAGCTTCCGGGGCTCCAGTTTTTCACTGCTCATCATAAATTCGATGTCCCTGAGGACGCTAGAAAGCAGAAGATGTCAAAGTTTGCCAAAAAATATATGATTTGGCAAGCAATTTGCTCGTGTGGAAAGCGGAGCACCCCATTCGTGACAACTGGAACGGTCAATGGGCAGGTGCTCCTAAAGGAATGCCTCCAAAAGCATCTAGTTCCTCTTCTGAGGTCACACGATGGTCCTACGATTTTCTGGCCGGATTTAGCCTCGTGCCATTACTCGAAAGAGGTTTTGAAGTGATACAAGGCTAAGGAGGTCAATTTCGTGCCGAAGCATTTCAACTCCCCGAACGCACCCGAACTTCGGCCAATTGAAAAGTACGGGGCCATCATGAAGCAGGCACTTTGGAAGCATTCTAAGGAAGTGAAAGCGGAGGAGGATATGAACAAAAAATGGATTGCCACGCAAAAAAAAAGTTAGTCCAAATGTTGTGCAGGACCGTATGAATAGTGTAAAAAACAAGGTTCGTAGGAACCTATTTATAACATGAAATATTTATAACATGTTTTATTTCACTCCCTGAAAATTAGAAGATAATTGGTTGAACGGGCGAATTTTGCCGATTATTTGTGTTTGTGTCGCAATTTGATTCCGTACACCCTCTATACCGTAGAAGGCAAAGCAAAGTAAAAGTGATACAAAGAGCAGAAAACCATGAGCAGCGATGATCGTGATGTTCTCTATACAGTTTTAAAGATAACCAAAAAGTTAGCAACTGGAAAGGAATGTACACTATAATCAAAAACTACCGGACATTTGTAATTTAAGGACTGACAGGATCGAGTCCCTATCTCTTCGAAGTTTTCTGAGCAAAAACATCAAATATTATTAGGACTTCAGGAGTGAAATTTTCATGATTATTTTGTTCTACCGGAGCATCCCATTGGTTAGCAATTTGAGCGTTGTTGGTTTTGTTTTGTTAGAATTTTTAGTCTCAAAAATCGTGAAGTGATAATTAACCAAACCTATAAATCATATGGAAAAAAGAATGCTCTCCAGTTTCACCTTAAATGAACAATTCTCGGCCGATCTGTTTTTTTTTCTTCATACGGTACATCAGTATCTGTCATCTGTCAAAAATGTTTGCCTGATTGAAGTATTAGTGTTTGTTTAACAGCTGTTTACATCAGACATGTCTTTGTGTTTCGTCGCATTTCATCATAAATAATACAGTTCAGCAAAAAGTTTGTTTCAAATTTTGTGTTTCCAACGAAATTTCTTGTGCGCAATCGTTAGAAATGGCAGAAATATGCGCTTTCGAAAATCGGAGCATACGAATGTTACATATTGCTACTTAAAAAATGTGCACACCAAAAAGTAGTCAACGGGAAATTAGTGGTATTAAATGGAAAATATGAGAAAATCAAAAGTAAATCATTTAATTAAGACTTCATAAAAATAAAAATATAAAACATATACAGTTAAGTCAATTTGACCTGTTATATCCAAATGCCCGCACCATTCGTTTGACACCTTCCATCAGTTTTTGCACAGTGTCATCCGTCACCAATTTTGTAGCTTTCTGCCAGTTACGCCTGAAGCTTTTCTCATCAATTGCTACGCTCTTCGTTTTTCGAAGATTCCTCTTGACCAGAGCCCAATACTTTTCGATCGGACGGAGTTCTGGCGAGTTTGGCGGATTGCAATAATTTGGGACAATATTTACACCATTAGCAATGTACCAATCCTTAGCCAGTTTTCCATAGTGGCAAGATGCCAGGTCAGGCCAGAACAGCACCGAACCGTTGTGTTCGCGAATGAACGGCAACAGTCGTTTATTCAGACACTCTTTTACGTAAATTTGTCCATTTAGAGTGCCAGTCGTGATGAAGATGTCGCTTCTGAGACCGCATCCACATATTGCCTGCCATACGAGGTATTTTTTTGGGAACTTCGACATTTTTTTTTTGCTTAAAACGATCAGCAACATTTCCTCTTTGCAACGAGGTATAAAACTGTAGTCCCGGTATCTGCTTAAAGTCAGCTTTGCAATATGTTTCGTCGTCCAATATTATGCAGTCGTATTCCTTCAGCATAGTGTCATATAATTTTCTCGATCGAGATTTTGCGCTCTTGTTCTGGCTGTCGTTACGATTTGGAGCAACACCTACTTTGAATGATTTCAAGCCTGCACTTTTCTTCACTTTCTGGACGAACGATGGAGACATTTTCACTTTTTTCGCCACATCACGAACGGAGATATTTGGTTTCTTCTTAAATTCTTTAATCACTTTCTTCCTCTCCGCGACGAAACGAGAATCATGGTTACCTCCGGAACCGACCTTTCTCTTTAAAGTTAAGTGCTGCTGAAAGTTTTTAGCACTTTAGTAACCGTCGATTTTGCGATTTTTAATGACTTGGCAATATCGCCGTGCGACATATCTGGATTTTCCACTCTTTTGTGCAAAATTGCTTCGCGCACGCGTTCTTGATTCGACGCCATTTTACTGAATAAAGGTTACTGTAGCCAAACGACGTCTTCATCATAGCACACATACATTAATATTCATGTAGTAGTGATCGGATTAGCAAAGCGTACACGGAGAAGACTGCATTAGGGCATTTCCGACGACTACTTTTTGGTGTGCACATTCTTTAAAAAGAGGTTCCGATGTGATCAAATACTTGCTTCGATCCAGGCGCCCTTCAACATCGAATACCGACCAAACCATGGTAATTATTGAGAAAACTGTTCTATAAAATTGTCATTTGAGCCATAGAGAGGTGGTTAGTGCACTCAATATCTCATATGGAACCGCTGAGCGCATTGTTGCTGTTCCAAATGAGCTGAATTTTATGTAAAAATACCATCGAAAGAAGGTTGCTGAAGACATGATTTTCGACTCCCAAAAGGCCCAAAATGTCCCGTATTTACTAGATTTGCTCCTTTATCCTTTTCTTCAAACTCAAAACGCCACTTCGGGGTAAGAAATTTGAGACTATTGAGGCTATAGAAGAGAATGCGACTAAGGAGCTGAAAGCCATTCCTTCGGCGGCCTATGAAAAGTACATGGATGACTGGGTCAAGCATTGGCACAAGTGCGGCGCTTCAAATGGATATTTTTCAAAGAAGACAAAATAAATGTGCAGAAAAATTTAGGCAATTTTGTTTTATTTACAACTTCCCGGTACGGTAGAATATACGTATGACATATGCAACACATACTCAAGAACGATGCAGAGATGGCTCCCACGGCTCCTCAAATGAGTTACAGGAAATTATTTTTTTCAGTGAGTTTGTGTTTTTTTGGTTGTTTGAGATGTCTGTTCTCCAATATCGTTGGGGAGTGTGTTTTGAAGACGGCGGCGATACAAATCGTCTGTCGGGACCTGTCGGATTGGTTCTCTCAAAAGGTGATTCGTGGATGACTCGGGAGGAGGAGGAGGGCGGGCAAGAGAGGGGGGTCCCCAGAGGAGGGGGGGATTAGAGGCTGGGTTCTGAGAGAGGGGGGGGGTGGAGGGGAGGGGGGACCGAGAGGGGGGAGCCACGACGATCGCGACGCCACAAAAAGCCCAAAGCCGGAATCGACACGGCAAATGGGAAGCCCCCCAGTGCTAATAGAGTAGAGAGGATTGAAAACATGCATCGTAAATACTGCTGAAGGTCATAATTTTCGGCAACATTTGTATATTCAAACACTTCGAACACAGAATAGAAGCCTCAGTTCACTTGAACTGAAATGTCTCAAAAGCTAACCTCTATTTTTCCTCAATCTACCGATTACTACGACCAATTAAAGAGAAAGTCTTACGACGCGGACTTCTCCTACAACCTAGCAAATTCCCATCCGAACCGACTGCGGGAAATCTGTTGGCCGTACACGAAAAGGCCATTTTCAGAGCGTGAAACTGAAACCAAAGTGGATTCCCTTCAAATAGCCATAATTAAAGTTCGCTTCCAGTGATCTCCGCAAGTGTGGCTAAAGTGAGCTCGTCTTTGTACGCACAGCCGACTCCGGGGGAAACAGTTACATAAGATATACGTGTAAAATGTTGATTGCTTCATGAGCTTGCGGAAAAATTAACACCGTGTTGCCCGTTGGGAACTTCACCGGTGACAAATGCGAGCAAAGTGGAGGCAAAGTGACAAAAACAAACAATTTCTGCCGGTTCGAGCATTGCGTGAAGCCATAAGTTGTTGCGTATTCAGAGACGGGCGAGCTCATTCCGGAACTGCTACGTGACATGGGGCAGGCGATATTGACATGAATTTCGATTTTTTTTAACTTGAATACACGTACGATTTATGTGTGTTTCTGTGAGCGTGTGATGGCTCTCGATGCAGGGGAGAAAGGCGGCTGATATATTGACTAATTTCCGCAATGTGGGTTATTGTGTCACCACGGTTCGCTATAAATCAGTTCATGTCAAAGTAATATGGCAGCGATGGTTAATCATTCTGACGAAGATAGGCGTGAAATTAAAGTATGATTGCAGTTTACTGTAGTTTCTTTTGAGATAAATGTTTGAATAGCATTGCTTCATTCAGTTTCCGATGAAGAAAATTCCAGATTGGCTCTGCAATGAAATTGCAATTTCTTGAAAACTAGGTTATTTCTTTGCCGTCTTGCAAAACCCTTTATGCATGTCACATTATTCTCAGCTGTGTGTAACGATGGCTCAAAAATAAACAAAGGAAACCCAGCTCTGACAAGGCTCCAATTTTCTGCTCATCAGCTACTAAATGGTGTACAAAACCACAAAAACCAAACAATTAGCATTGGTGCCATCACTTTTTATCATACGATTCAAATCATGCTCCAAAACTGGAATCTGTCCGGTATATCAGCCGGATGAATAGCATTATAAAAAAAAACCTTTTCAACCAAACCAACTGATCTACCCCAACGATAGCGATTCGAATTCACAACCATCAGCCGCATCTCAGTTTCACACATTTCGCCTCGGGAAGTTTTCCATTTGGGAGGGACTTTAATTATATTCCACTCCTCGTCCCCTCGGTTGCACAGCCGACGATGTTCACACCAAAACAAAAACAAAACCCCCAAAAAACAAAGCGCATCTCGAACTGAAAATCGGATTGTGGCCACTCGGATAGCGGGCCATTATGCAACATCCGACGAACGAACGTATTCTTTCGCTTGGCCTCCCGTATAATTGGATACACACGAGTGCTGAAGATGTGCACCCTCGGTTGGCCCCCTGGTTTTGTTTCGTTAATGGCCGTGCGCCCCAGAGACCCACAGAAACGCAATGGCGGCAGCAGTGCGAAACAGAGAAAGGGAGGGAACCGTGGGGTAGTTTTGGGCTCGTCGTCGTCGTCGTCGGTGGTTGTTTCGAAGATTGACGTGTGTGATAATTTGGATAATGGATGCGAGGAGGTCTGGCTGATTTGTATTCATTAGTGGAATTTGTGTTTGTTTTGGGAAAGAAAAACTGTATCACGGATAATTATTGTTATGGTTATTACTATGGGGAGTGTTGGCTGTTTCAACTGACCGTTGGGAAATTATCAATTGTTGAATGCGTTCTAAAGACATGCTTGTGCCTCCAAACTATACAGGGTGCGGTTTAACTAGAAAATCAATTCGAAAATGTTCAAACTTGAGTATTGGGTTAATTCGTGTAGCTAGTGATTAATTTCTGTCAAAAGTGTATTTGTTTATGTTTACTTTCAAGTGCTGCATCCAAACATTATATTTGTTTTATTGCAAATTCGTCAAAATGTTCGCGAAAGAAGTGATCACCAGTTTGTTGCTCGCCCCAGAAGAAGCCGAAACGAGATCAAACTTGGTAGGGAGCCATAAAAGGGGGAGTTGGCTCAACAGTTTACGGCGCATAAAAAAGTCCCAGCAGGATGGTCCTAAGCAGCGGGAAGACGGGAAGCGGACGGCCGCGCTTTGCACGCACGCCGAACGTGATCAAATCGGTCCATGCAAAAATTGCTCGCAACCCGGTGCGTTCTATAAGAAAACTTGCAAAGGAACCCAATATTTCGGAGAAAGCCATGCGGAGAATAATCAAAGAAGACCTGCATGCATCTTTCAGAGCCAGAGTGAAACGCCACTTGATTACGGACCGGGTCAAGGAACTACGAGTGACTCGTTCCAAGAGATTGCTTTCCTTGTTGAAGAAGGAAAAATGATAATCCTGTTCTCCGAAGAAAAGCTTTTCAGCATCGATGCTGTGGCCAACAGCTGCACGGACCGGTTCATTTCACCGCAGAAAATAGAGAACGCTCCGGAAAAAGTTAAATTCAAATTTTAAACCAAACATCCGGCTGGTGTCATGATGTTTGGCTTGGTGGCGTCCAACGGTTTGAAAATGCCGCCTGTTTTCATTGATGCTGGAGTTAAAATCAATACCGAAGTGTATATCGATATTTTAAAGGACCAAGTGCTTCCCTGGGTGAAGGCCAACTTCTCCAAAGACCAAAACGTTGTCCTACAGCAGGATGGAGCGCCGTGTCACACGTCCAATCGAACCCAACAATGGTTGAACGACAACATGAAGTTTTGGTTGAAGGACTTGTGGCCCCCTAGCAGTCCAGATCTTAATCCGTTGGATTATTCGATTTGGGCATGGCGAAGCACGAGTCTGCAAAACATCACACCCTATTGTGAAAACCCTGAAGTCAACCATAACACACACATGGCAGTCAATGTCAGAGAACTGCGTCCGAAAAGCATGCTCTGGCTTCCGGCGTCGGCTCGAGGATGTTATTAATAAAAATGGAGGACACATTGCATAAATTTGTTTAAAAGGACTTTATAAAGATAACTGCACTCGAAAATGTTGATATTATTGCTTGAGTTAGTTGAAAATGGGATTTGAAAGAAATAGAACAAATTTTCGCATTATTTTCTGCCGCACCCTGTATTTGGTCATATGAATGAAATCAGCAAATGCTTTTACTTCGCTAACAAAAATCCATACGTAAAACTTTTCAAAGACTGTCCATTTTAAATTTAGGGCACTTAGATATTGTAAACGATTAAAAATAATGGATATTGTAAACAAAAAAAAGAAGAATTTATGAATTTTACACGAGACGTAATTTAATTTTTATTTACGTCAAGGAACGTTAACAAAGATTTCATGACAAATTAGGTATCCCGAAACAGAAACAGACACAACTCGACAAAAGGTGTGTTTGGTTGAATTGATTTTCTCGTTTCTTCTGACTGGTTCTTATGTTCCTAAAGGCCGCTTTCATGAGTCAGAGCACCGAAATTTACATGACTTCTTGGTACTGTGTGGACATAATTCGACAAAACTGATTGTTGATTTCATTATGACAGTTATATATACAGTAGAAACAGTTTATTGAGATGTGAATCCTTCTTTCTGTAAGGTTTTCGAGCTATCTGTGACTGACCCGTAATAAGATTCAGCACAGCATCCTCAGATACGCAAGCGGTATCGGTTCTCCATCTTTTCTTGACATCGTCGATTTCATTTACTTTCTTCTTAGTTTCAAAGAGTTTCCGCTTAACCAAAGCCCAATATATTTCTATCGGCAAAGCTCTGGACAGTTAGGCTGATTGGCTATTTTTGGCACGTTTTTGACCTCTTTTGCCTTATACCATTCCAGGGTGGATTGTTCATAATGACAAGAGGCCAAAACAAAGCTGAAGAGTCGTGGCTTCTCATAAACAGTAGCAATAGCTTTTGCAGACATTCCTTCTCGTACACATTCTTGTTGAGAGTGCCGATAGAGACGAAACTTTTGGATATAGCACCTTCTTTGTTCGGAATTACTCGGTAATAGCGTATTTCCTTTAACTGCGGTATAAAAAGCCAGACCTGAATGCTCTTGAAAGTTTTCGATCATGTATGTTTCGTCGGCCATTATGGAACAAGATTTTTTTTTTTAAAAAAAACCTGGTGTTAAGCTCCTTGCAATACTTTTTGCATTGAAAGTCGCTTGTCGTCACTGTTGGGCACCTTTTTTACTGTGTATGCCATTATTCAATATCTTAGTTTTTCTTTTTGCACATATGATTTTTTTTCAATAATGGCTTCTACTTTCTTATCCATTTTGCGGAAGCATACTTTTCGGTGTGTTATACTTTCAACCCTCCGATCCCAAAGTCAAGCGCTGGTAAAACAATTTGCAAACTCTAAACACGGTCCTTTTTGTTAGTTTCAGTTTCTTAGTAAGATCGCGTACCGACAACGCTGGATTTTGCGGCCGTCCGTACAAAATGCGTTTGCGCACTTCCACTTGATTCGACGCCAAAGAATGTAAACAAGTTGTACCAAAAAATGGAGGGTCTCAGCTCATATGATTGACCCGTTTAAGAGATCCGTGAAACTACTCTGAAAGAACAGTGCTCAAAAACTACGGAAACAAGCTTTAGTTTAGAATTTGCTCAAATTAATATGATGAAACCTAAAAATATGCGCATTTACTTTTCAAGCATCGCAACTCATATAAATCATGCTAGTAAAGCTAAATAAATGCTTATGAAATATTGATATATTGATAACTGAATACATTGATCAATTTCTCATAAAGGGCGAACACGAAATTATTGCGACACATTCAACAGGGCATAACTTTTTTACCATTGGGTAAAAATCAACCAAATTTTGCACACTTTCTCATTGATGTGTATTGTTTACATGCTGTCAAACTCGAAGTCGTGTTTTTCGGTTCAACGAAAATGGAGGTAAACCAACGCGAGTCGAGAGAACAAATTCTTTCCAAACACCTGGAATTTCCTGACCTGTCACACTGGCAGTTGGGAAAAATGTTGAACATTTACCATTCAACCGTCTCCAGAGTGTTGAAGCGGTTCCAGGAGCGGTTGACGTTGGACCACGGCAAAGGAGCTGGAAGAAAACCGGGACCGGAGAACAAAAAGACGGAGGGAAAGGTGAAGCGGATGATTAAAGCAAATCCCAACGTCTCAAGCCGTGATTTGGCTAAAAAGATCGGCATGTCGCAGAGCTACGTCCAGAATGCAAAGAAGAGAGCTGGACTACATACATACAAGGTACAGAACTTCCCAAACCGCGATGAGCGGCAACAATCGATGGCTAAAACTCGGGCACGGAAGCTCTACGAGAAGATGCTGACAAAATATGGCTGCTGTGTGATGGACGACGAAACGTATATAAAAGCCGATTTTAAGCAAATTCCGGGGTTGGAGTTTTTCACCGGCAAGAGCAAGTTCTATGTGGACGACAAATTTAAGAAGAAGAAAATGTCGAAGTTCGCCTCCAAATATCTCATTTGGTAGGCCATCTGCTCTGGAGGAGTGAGTCTTTCGTGACAAAGGGCACAGTAAATGGCGAGATCTACAAATCTGAGTGCCTCGAGAAGCGCCTTTTGCCGTTCTTGCAGCAGCACGACGAAGCTCCGCTATTTTGGCCAGATTTGGCATCATGCCACTATTCTAAAAGTGTCCTGGAGTGGTATGAGGCCAATTCTGTCCATTTTGTTCCAAAGGACATGAATCCGCAAAACTGCCAGGAGCTGCGCCCGGTGGAGCAGTATTGGGCAATGATGAAGCGGGAACTTCGGAAGAGCAAGAAGACAGTCAAAGACGAGAAGGACATGCTAAGAAAATGGAAAAAAAAACTGAGAAACTGGTACCGGATGACACTGTAAAGGCTTTGATGGAGGGCATCAAGCGAAAATGCGTTCAATTTTACACTCAAGGCTCCATCGATTAACTTTTCTTTTGATTTTTGAAGTAAATATATGTATAAAACTACCCTAAAATTTTGGTTTGATTCTAAACATTGTAAGAAAATTGGCATGACATTTTAGGTGTCGCAATAATTTCATGTTCGCCCTTTAATCACTATGCCCTCAAAATATATATTATTCAACTTTTCAGCGAACAGTTAATGGATTATACAAGCAACTAGTTTTCAACTTAGAATCAAAATGACAGAAATGTTCTTGTAGTTGGAGTTATACCTATGGTTCATTATTATTTAGAACGGGTCAAAGCTGAGGGCTTTTTGGTAGAGGGTGAGTGGATAATTCTTGCGACACTTTCAAACGCGTAACTCTTCATACTTTATCGAAGAAATTTTATAGAAATCTAGAAAGAACTATTTTAGATATTAGCGAGCGAATTTAATTACAAATTGATAACATAATTTGAAATTTTTTCAATAAATTTACCTACAATACAGGATTTATGATCAAGATAATAAGAGGATTTTTGATCAAGATAATCAAGATAATATTTTTATTTTATTCATTCTGTTATTTTGGCTGCTAATTTGCCTAAATGATAACATGAATACACTCTTGGTGCCTCATGGTGACGAGCGGACATCTCCTTCTACATCATGAATATGTTGTCAGACACTGATAACCTGGTATTAGAATATGCTATCAGTTTGGTATATTCCTTTGCTCGGGTCGTGAAAACCTCTCTATAAAACTTCCGAGCGTGTATTTTGGCCATTTGGTTCTGTTCTAGTGCTTGGTTTGGCTGCTTGCGGGTACGATAACAACGATAGGCTCTGCGTAGACTAGGCTAATTCGGCCGATGCTTTTGTTGAAATTGTATTCAATGGCAATGTTCCAGAGTCCTGGGTTTGCTTTAATTGCACTCAATAGCTTCCCATGCAGTTGCCGATCGTAAGTTCCACTACTCTACTTACTGTAATCTTTCCGAACAATAGTGTTTTGGTGCCGGTAGATTTAGTGAAATTTAATGATATTGCCAATTTTAAACCTGACCACGATAATTTTTAAACTTGGGTTTTCAAGTTTATAGACCACGACCAACTGAACTAGTATAATTCAAATACCTATTTATAAGTCACAATAGTTTGGAACATTGCATTAGAAGTAGTGCATGATTTTATGATATAAGTTCACTTGCTCTAACTCTCCCATTACTGGCGCAACTAGGTTCGAACCCCTGCCATGAGCTTCACGACAGAACTATCGTAGATCTTCTTACTGGCGGAGTTCCATTTCTTGCGAAAGTCACTGGTGTTCTTTCAACTTTGATAAGTATTACGAATATTCCCGTTAGATATTTTTACAGATATCGGTAAATTTTTACCAAATTCTCAACAGCTCAACGTTCGGTAATACGTTTCAACGAATTTCGGTAAAATTTTAACGAAATCCGGTAATTTTTTTTACTGATAATTGTACAATTTAACCAGAATCCGTTAAATCGGATTACTGAACGTTCAGCAGTTGAGCACTCGGTTAAATTTTACAGATTTCTGTAAAAAATCTGAGTGTGTAGTAATTGTCCACAGTACTGATGAAACGTTTGGGGTTTTTGAAACTCGATGAAAAAAATTTTCAACATCTAAAAATCTGAAGATCTGAAAAGTTTCTTAGAGGAAAAATAGATCTTTCAATAAAAAAAAAAAAATCAAGATAGCATCAGGGTGAAAAGTATTGATTTTAATTAGGGGAAAATTTGCTAGGCATCTGCAGTAATTCCAGCTCGAAAACAGCTGGGTGTCACCCAGCTGGTGTAAGTGATGTTCGTTTGTTTATAGATATAGTTATTATGTAGCTACTTTTCGGAACGAGTTATACGATTGGTTTGGACAAACAAGCAAAGTCCAATTGAAGCTGTCCGTGGCATTGCAAGCTGAGGGCAATTTGTTGCTTGATAAATCTTCGAAAATTCAGTGCAATTCAATGTACGGTAATTTAGAAGATGTAATCGTGGCTGTTTTTTCATCTGATTAGGTTGAGTTTTTGACAACATATGATTGTGAACTGATAAAAGCCCTAGCAGCACACAAGTTGCGAATCAGTTAATGTTATTTCAATGTCAATTTTGTCCCATTTAAGTTGCTGCAACCAATAATGACAGTTTTGAGAATTTGTCAAAAACAAAGACGAAATCATATAAAGTTTATGCATAAAATTCAACTTTCCTTTTCCACTTCCCTGAATGACGTGTCGTCCCAAAATGCTGCATTGTCCAGAATATATTTGTCCGGAGAATATACAAATTTGCACATGTCTGCATTGAGTTATCTCAAATTATAATAATTCGTTCACCATATCATAAAAACATTGCGATTGGTTGAATCCGCTCAATCCGGAGATAATGAAATCATTGGGTATAGGACCAAGTCTCCCCCGGGTGGTGTGAAATCGATGAGCTTGGACATCAGTGGAAGCAGGGTTGCCAGAGGTCATGAAATTCAACTACGGACATTGATTTTTTACATGTCCCTCAGTGGAAGTTTTGGATGGATTGGCGTGGATTGTTGTTTATATTGTATTTTTAGACTGTTATATAACTAAATATATTAATCTGTAAATTTTGATTTCAATCTCAATTTCAGTGAGCGGGATAAGGCGCTATAACCTTGTCAAATTATTGCCAGACTTTTGGTTCAAATGCCAAAATTCCACCCACAGACAAAAGGAACATAAACTAATCTTTCTAGCATATATGCTCCCAACGATAAAATAAAAATTATCACATTATTTAACTCTATATGGACGCGTCTTGTACGGGAGGTCCACGTTTTCTCCCTTCCCTTGATTCGAAGTAATAGAGCGATTTCAGATGATTTCTGAAATAGCTCTGTTTCTTGGAGTCCTCTCCGCGGCATGTTTTCTAGAAGTCGTTATTTTCCAGGATTCTTTCAAGAATTCGCTGCGTTAGTGTGAGATTAGAGATAAGATTGGATTCCCCCTAGTAGTATCCAACACTGTGAAATGTTTGGTGGATTTATATTTTTGGGCACAATTTGTAAATCATATCTTTCCATAAATGCCAGCGTATCCTTAGCGTAGTGACTTTGTAGCGAGATCTGGCAAAAATTATGTGCATTCGGTGTTATTGATTGTTCCGCTTGTTACGAAAGAAAGCTCTGACTTCCACATTGATAGATTGCTTGCCAAACAGGATGCCTTTCTCAAACTTTTCAAAAATTCAATGGAAATGTCTTTTTCCGAGACATTTATAAGCATTTGCACGCGAGTCTTGACCGCGTCACTCTGCTTTTCTGATGTTGTTGCTGCTATCTGCTTCTTGTAAGTTTTCATTCCATCTGCACTTCACCGTTAATCGTACGCAACACCTTCCGCTTAAATACACCAAGGACGCGTTGGTCATCCAAGAGCAATGTCCATGCTTCGAGGCCGTAGGGAACTTGTCGTGTAGATGATCAGCTTTGTAGTTCAGTGAACTTTGTTCGATCTTAGCGTCCTTTGGAGTCCAAAGTAAACACGATTACCAGCCATTATGTGTCTTTGTATCTCTCTGCTGGTGTTGTTATCTCCAATGAGCCCAGATACACGAATTCGTCTACCGTAGAGAACTCGTGGTGGCAGGCTAACATTTTTTACCTATTGCTTTCATGTAATTTGTTTTCCACTTATTCATCAGCACTATGCTACTTGATTCAGCCTTAAGTCCACCACCGTCTCAAAGTTACGTGCTACGATACCAACGTCGTTGGCGAAGCCAAAAAGTTGGACAGTTTTTCTAAAGTTTGTGCCACTGATGTCTATCCTCGCTCTTCTAATTACACTCTCCAATGCATCGTTAAATAGCAAACACGACAATCCTTCACCTTTCCGTATCCCTCTCTGAGATTTGAAGGGACTCGAGAGTATCCCTTAAACTCAAACGACACACATCAATCGATCCATCGTTGCTTTTAACAACCACGTTAGGATTTCAGGAAATCTATATTCGTGCATTATCGGCCATAGCTGGTCTCGATCGATTGTATCGTAAGTGTTTGAATCACGTAAGTATCCGAATCGCAAAATTCTGGTTCGTAGTAGCGTCAGCACATATGAATCCCGCTTGGTATTGCCCCACAAACTCCTTTACAATTTGTGACACAGAAACCCGAGGGCAAGAAGAACAAACTTTCGGTCCTTCCTTGTTGACAAGCGTTCTGAATGCCGTTTCCAAATTTCATTCCTTTGCTATGAAATGAAGTGGGCGCTGCAAGTTTTCCATCCCTTTGGCGACGATGATTTTACGGTGCTCTTCTTGAGTTATTGCCCCTGTCAACAAAACTTTAAAAAACACGTCATAACACGTCAGAAAACTTTTTGACAACATTGCTTTGTAAACGCAATACTTGAGGGGTGAATGGATTCAATGGTTACATAGCTATTGTGTTTTGAATTTTTCTAATTTACTTCGTCACAGTTCTTAATTTGCTTCTTTTGGCTGCCAAGTGTAACTAATTGTTTTAATCTTTTATTAATCGTATCTACTTAAAGTAAAAAGACATTTACTCGATGTTGTACAGACTGAGCACAGCGCGAATTACAACGGGCAACTTAATCTAACGCCCAATGGACAAATGGGACATTTTCGTTTTTGAGAAAAGATTCACAGGCTGGAGCGGGAATCGAACCCTCACTTCATGGCAATCGCTTGAACGACGGGTGATGCCGCTAACCGCATGACTACAAAACGCGGAGGTAACTTATGTCACGAAAAAAAAGAGATTTTCAAACAATCTTCTGTCAAAATATTTTATAATCGACCAATAGGAGCGCTGTAAAAAAAATAAGCAGTGCGTCCAGATTTTGAGTGAATCGAGCTTTAATGAACTCTTATATTTGAAAAATTTCAACAAACATATCGTGGCTAATTTCTCGTCCATGTAGGGTAGATCCACTGTCGGGGACTACTCGAGTCGGTGGAGCTTAATGGCTCACGGTCGATTTCGGGAGAAGTTCTTCAGCCGAAGAATTCTTCTTCGGGGTAGGGCTGATCCACCGACGGGGACTGCCTGAGTAAAGCGTGACAAAGTTGGGAGCCTACTGGTTTCATGTTGGGTTTCACCGACAGTAGAAAGAAGTTGTAATGCTACTAACAGGACGGGTCAACTAACTACAACTAACTGAAGCCAATTAGTTTGGCATTAAGTCAACTGACTTCAAGGCAGGTCGCCGAAGTGCGAATAGAAAGGAAGTAACTACATAGCTACTAATTGGAGCCAAAGGGCTGAGCATGCAGTGGTACGCACAGCACATTACACCTCTCCTTCGAAGTTATACTGCAAGGTGGGGCTGGAAAATCACAGAATAAAAAAAATATTTACAAATATTTACACAAAAATGTACAATTTCTCAAAAACGTAACAGTTTTGAACAGTTTCTTAAAAACGATGGTTACCCTTGCTGAATTATTTTTTTCCAAAAACAGTCTATTTAGCATGATTTGGCATTTTTCCACTTTTCAATACGTACTATGAAATGATACGAAACATTTCAATAATTGGAAATTAGAAACATGGGTCAATAATTGAGGATGATTGTCGGAGAATGGTAGGAAAGTAAAAATCGGTTAACTACTTCTGCAACAAAAACAGTTTGAAAGAAAAACATAATTTTCTGCGTTATTCTATGCACATAAAGAAAATGGGGGCCCTGGTGAAAATTAGTGGGTTTTTTATGTTAAATAAAATCAGGATACGGTGGGATTTGGTGTTTGTGGGGTTGGTTTACGTTGTATTGTTTTTTGACTATGAAATGGTAAGTTTTTTTCGGTGTTTAAAATTATATTTTTTTTTTTTGTTATAATTTAAATTATTTTATTTGTTTTTATTTTTTGTATTTTCTGGGGGGTGAAAAAATTTTTTTTTTAATTTTTTATGTGTTTTTTTTTTTTTTTTTGCCCGTTGGGGGGAAAAAATTTTATTAAAAAAACAATTATGAAGATTATTGTTAATAAAAAATAATGAAGTAATGAAATCAAGATAAGGAGAAAATGTTACCAGTTGTGGCTGAATGCAGATTTTCATGATTCGGCAAGTGCTGCAAAAATATAACGTGCCCACACATCATCTTTTCATCGATTTCAAATCAGCTTACGATTCAATCGACCAGCTATGGCAGATTATGCACGAAAATGGATATCCGGAAAAAACTGACGCGGTTGATCAAAGCAACGATGGATCGAGTGATGTGTGTCGTCCGAGTATCAGGGACACTCTCGAGTCTCTTCGAATCTAGGAGAGGGATACGGAAGGGTGATGGATTGTCATATGTGTTGTTTAACATTGCATTGGAGGGTGTGAATCGAAGAGCTGCGATAGATAGGAAGTCTGTCCAACTATTTGGCTTCGCCGACGACGTTGATATCGTAGCACGTAACTTTGAGACGATGGCGGAAACGTACATCAGGCTTGAGGCTGAAGCTGGTAAGATTGGGTTTATAATTAATGCGTTGAAAACAAAATACATGAAGGGAACAGGCTCACGAGAAGACAATGTTAGCCTTCTACCACAAGTTCAGATCGGCTGTGATGAAATCGGGGTAGTAGATGAATTCGTGTATCAGTGTATTCGTGTATCAGTGGTCAGTTGGTGACCACCGATAACGACACCAGCAGAGAAATACAAAGGCGCATTATGGCTGGCAATCGTGCCTACTTTGGACTCCGAAGGACACTAAAATTGAACAAATTTCGCCGAACTACAAAGTTGACCATCTACAAGACATTAATAAGACAGGTAGTTCTCTACGGCCACGAAACATGGACATTGCTAGTGGCGGACCAACGCGCCCTTGGTGTATTTAAACGGAATGTGCTGCGTACGATCTACGGTGGAGTGCAGATTGAAGACGGAACGTGGAGGAGGCGAATTAATCACCAATTCCACCAGTTGCTGGGAGAACCTCCCATCGTACACTTCGCTAAATCGGTCAACTACGATGGGCTGGGCATGTCGTAAGAATGTCGGACGACAGCCCTGTTAAAATGGTTCTCGAAAACGAACCAACGTGTACAAGAAAAAGAAGCATCGATCAAGTAGAAGGCAGCAGCGAGCCTGGCGAGGTACAGCCATGGACCGAATACAATGGCGACAACTTCTGTGTACAGCAAAGGCCACACTGGCCTTGGTCTGATTGATAAGACTGAATACAGGCTTTTCAATAAAACTTATCCTACTGGGCAAAAATAATGCGAATGGCTTTTTGAACCATTATCACCATTTCAAACCACGAGAAGTCAAAAAAATTCAACTAGGACCCATTGATTTTCAATTTTATCAATCTCTCAGATCCACAAACATTGCATCAGAGAAAAAGAGCAGCAGAAGATATTGGTGAAAAAACATCTCTTCGTCGAAGCGTGACGTCGTGATCATAATGGATGACGAAACCAACTTAACGCTGGACGGCCACGACTGGCAGACTACCGGATACTTTACGTCCACCACCAAGAAGGTAAGCGTTGACATCAAATATATCTCCCAGTTCCCGAAAAAGGAACTTCTGTGGAAGACCATCAGTGAGAAGAGAATGCGCGATGAACCGGGAGACATGCAGTGCCTGTTGAAAGTTGCCGGACCTGTCCTCAGCCCATAATGCCCAAAGAACACTTTTGGAGATGTATCGGATGAGTCGTCAGCTCTCCCAACGTCCCCCAGCTGACATCGAGAGAACATTTTTGGGTGAATCTCAAGCCTCAAGTTTGTGCCCAAAACAAAGGAGCAGCTGATCGCCAAGGCCACGAAAGAGCTGAAAAACATTCATCTTTTCATCGGTCATGGCTGAGGTTCCAGCCAACTGCTGCAAAGTCTCCTCCTGGCAGGGTGTCGAAGCATTTTTGTAGAGCGTTTAATAAACGTAGGGTTCAAGGAAAACGTGTTCCATTGCATTATCTTTTGTAAAGGGTGAACACAAAATTATTGCAACACAGGCAACTAGCTGAAACTTTTTTACCACTGGCAAGAAACTAACCAAATTTAACATTTGCTCTTTGATTGTATTATTTGCAATCTGTGAATTGCTTAGTGGTGTGGTTTTTCGGGGCCAAATTGAAAGTGAGCCAAATGGAGAAGTGCGAAAAAAATTTGTACGCTCACGTGAAGAATCCGGAGCTGTCCCATCGTGCTTAACGAAAAATGCTGCAAATCTGTAATTCAATCGTCTCAAGAGTACTTCATAGGTTCAACGACCGGTTGACTTTAGATCACAAGCGTGGAGCAGGAAAGAAACTGAGAACAGCATGTGGGAACCCTAGCAAAGTAAAATAACAAACTGATATCAAATAAGTAACGCGTTTTGTTATCTCAAATATCATTTTGAACACACCTGTTATCGCATAACAAAATTAGTTATCAACATTGAATAATTTGGTTACCACCTGTTATCAATTTTTATAGACGAGCGTTACTGAATACTACCAGCATGCTGAACACCAGCATGTCATGGATATGAAATTGAGCTTTTCACCAGAAGCAGCACTTCAGTTATCAGTGTATGAATTTAATATCATGTTGATAACATAATTTGAAATTATCTCAAATAATTTGTTCATATCACAAAATTTGTTATTAAAATGAATTAAATGAAAATAAAACGAGTTAATGCTGTGATATCCAACGACTATTAATTTGTTATCCCTTTTGTTATTTAGGCTGTTTATTCAGCCTAATGATAACATATTTAGTGATGAACAGTGATAATCAGATATTAGAACTTGTTATCATTTTGGTATAAACCTTTATTTGGGAAGACGAAGGGAAAGGTTAAGGGTTATTTCACCCGAAATATCAACATTTCAGCACGTGATGTTACCAATATGGTCGGCGTTTCGCAAATTTACGTCCAGATGGTCAAGGCAAGATCTAGATTACATGCAAACAAGGTTCAAAACTTCCCAAACGGTGATGAACGGCAGCAAGCTGTTGCCAAGATCCGTACTAGGAAGCTCTACACGGTGTTGTTGACCAGATACAGTTGCTCAGTGAGGGATGACGAAACATACGTCAAAGTTGACCTCAAGCAAATGCCAAGACAGTAGTTTTACACCGGAAATGAAAAATTCAATGTAAAATGATCGTTTCAGAGAGAATAAAATGTCGTAACTCACATAGAAATTCCTCATATGGCAAGCTACATGTACCTGTGGAAACGAATTCTCGCCACAACAGGTCTACAATGGTGAAATTTACAAAGCTGAATGCCTCCAAAAAGTCTTTTGCCATTTTTTGAGCAGCACAATTAAAATCAACTTTTTTGCCCGAATTTAGCTTCATGCCACTATTCTAAACGCGTACTGGAAGGGTGTGAGACTAATTTGGTTCTTTTGGTCACCTAGTACATGAATTCAACGAACTGTCCTTAACTCCGGTCAATCGAAACTAGAGGTTCCAACCCGGGATATCCCGGGACAAAAAATCCCGGGATCTTGAAAAATTCGAGATTTTCCGAATCCCGAGATAAGGTTTTTCACCGTCCCGAAAATCCCGGGATTCCCGGGACATACATTTCTTACATATTTTTTCGCTTTGATACTTCCCAATAAATTTCAGTGTACCGTTTACGCGCATTCAATATAACCCATACAACGCCAACATACATATTTACTGTACCTACATCGATGTTATACATCATTCATGAAAATGCATCATTCCTTTTGTGTTGGTTCAGTAGGCATTCGCATTTTTGCCTACACATTTAACACACACACACGCGCGCGCGCCAATACGACGCAAGCTGTCATTTCCATTCAAAACATTGTTTTCATTCACTGATTACTGCTTCTGTGTTCATTGAATAATTTCGGATTGCCGTTACATCAAAGTAAGTAGTAATACAAAATTTGTGCTAATGTAGCCTTACATCCAATTATTTTAAAGATGGTGAATGAGGAAAGGGGTGGCAACGGGGACATTTTAAAGGATGGTGAAATGGAAATTGAAGAAGGGATGAGAAGAATGAGTGCAACAAGTATCGATGCTCAAGTTCGTTAAACGTCAGTCACTGGCGGAAATTGTAGCTCGGCTGGCAGCAGAGGACGGATTTTCGATGAATGCAATCACCAACAGCAAGTTCATGAGACAATCGATCGCAGATCGTGGATATTCTCTGCCAACGTCAAATACATCCGTCATGAAGCTGGTCGCCAAATACAATGGATACGCTCAGCAGCAAACGCGGGATGAAATAGTGAAGCGTATCGATAGCGGTTAACTGGTTAGTCTCACTTTGGACGAGTGGACAAGTCTAAGCAACAAGCGCTACTTAAACGTGAATGCCCATTTCGCTGACGGATCATTCTACAACCTGGGTCTCGGCAAAATTCGTGGATCACTACCTGCTGAAAAGGTTTTGGAAATGGTCAAGGATATGGTCCGGAAATTCGGTATTAAGGATGAAAACATTGTAGCATCAACGACTGACGGAGCTCGAGTGATGGCGAAGTTTGGAAGATTGTCGGATTACCTTCATCAGCAGTGTTACAACCATGCGCTTCACTTGGGGGTTTGCGATGTCCTGTTCAAGGATCAGCCACCGGTGAAAATGAGGATTCAGATAGCGACGTTTCGGATAGTGATCATTACGATGATGAAGTTGGTTCTTCGGTTAAATATATTGGAATGTTCATGTTCATATTAAAGAAAACAACTAATTTATTTCAATTATAGACTTATACACCACGCAATTTGGAGAGTCTCTAAAACTTATTCGAAGAGTCGTGGGATTTTTTTCGAAAATCGCCTGTTAAGAATGCACTGCTTTAAGAAAAAATCACGAAAATGTTACATAAACCACTTCAACTGTGTGTGGACGTCAAAACTCGTTGGAACTCGACTCAAACGATGCTGGAGCACTTCATTCGCGGTTTTGATTGCATCAAAGAGACACTTTCCGAAATAGGCCTTTCAGGTCTTATGTTGGACAGTGATTTCGAGGTTGCAAAAAAACCTCCAGGAAGCTCTTCAGCCAATCAGAATCGCTTCGGAAGCATTAGGAAGACGAGATGCTACATTGCTGTCTGCGGACGGCAGCTTGAGTTTCTTGTATTCGAAGTTAATAAGTTCATCAAGGAACTGGGAGTTCGATTGTTGTAAGACTGCCAAAGACAGACCGATGATGATGCTGCCGAGTTGAATGTTGGATTGTCCTGTATGCATGACGATTCAGGATCGACACCATCGAGCATGCGTGAAGAACTGGAATCGGCTATAAAGGAATATGCCAACCCGTCCCAGACTGATTCGGCAATGATTGATTTTTCAAAAGTAATTGCGAAAGAGCTGTCACTTTTTGTGCTACATGGTATGTTGAGCCCGAATCTTGAAATCATTTTCGGCGGCTTAAAATCAATCAAACCGACGTCAACCGATAGCGAGCGCATCTTTTCGAACTCCGGAAATATCTGTTCTAAAAAGCGAACCTCACTGTCCGATGAAAGCATTAGTAACATTTGCTTCTTGAAGTCGTATTTTCAAAGAACGAATTCAAATTGATAAGACCAGTTACTTGATTTGAACCATTGTTTTTTTATTGATGAATAAAACGTATTCCTAACCACAAAACTGCGTTTTTAAGCACATTGAAAAAATTTCCGGGATCCCGGGATTTCCCGGGACAAGCAACAAATTTTATCCCGAATCCCGGGACAAGCAAATTGGTCGGGAAATGGAACCTCTAATCGAAACTAATTGAGCCATGATGATGTGGGAACTCGGACAGACCAAGGAGAAAGTAAAAGATGCAAGTGACATACTCAGGAAGCGGATAAATAAAGTGAGAAATGGTACCGGATTCGACTTTACAAACTCTTAAAGATGGCGTCATGCGAAAGTATCGAGAATTGTAGCAAACAACCTCTAACAATTGATACAATGTTTGTAAACTAAATTTGTAACTTCATGAGATTCTGAAGTAAATCAACTCTGCAACTGATTACGACAATTTCGTTTTCGCCCTTCAGAATTTTTTTCATCGGCATCCGAATTTAGTTCATTTTTTAATGCGTACGTTATCTATTCCCATAAGGTGTAGATAAGCTCTCCTACTATCCATTTATTGATGGCACCACCAACCACAGTGAATCTTGATCTGATAATAAGTTTACCTCACTAACACAACAATCCTTTCCGTGACAATGAGAGGATACAAAACTATACTCGGTCTGTAGTGACAATAGCTGTCGAACTCATTAGCCATTCTTATACCCCCGAGGACTGTGGGACGGTCTGGGTATTGATCTATGTATATATAGATTGAATTAATAAAGTTGTGCATTGAAGATGGAAACTTTTAACAAGCTTTGATCAGTAATAGAGGAGTAAGTACAAAATCCGTATATATTTACCTTTAATACGTTTATTTGCTCTCAGATCAACGACATTCATTGTTCTTTGTGATCTACTTGATGCTCCTAAGAGACTCCTTCATCAAACTACGAGCCACAAAATTCCATGACTTGAAAACCAAACAGCAAAACTGTCTGAAAAGTAAAGCGATCAAAGCTGATAGGATACTTCTTGAATTTTCATTACGAAATAACTCATCCGGATATAATCTGCCCCCTTTTGCGTTGTCTGGTAGCTCTGCCTTCCCCAAAACTAACAAAAGGAAGCGCAAAACTTCAATTCATGGGATGATCAAATCAAATGCCACATTAAGCCATCTTGATGGCTCATGCTCAAAGCTTCACTCCAACAAAAGGGCAATACATTTAACGACCCCCACGATGTCGAAATGCGAACAAAACGTTGATTGCACCGAATGAGTGACGCAACCGTGCCTGATAATATTGAAGCCAAATTATTCCATTCCACCACACATCTCCATCATTCCGCAGCAGCTGTAATCTATGATGACGTACGCCCCAATCTGCTGCGTTCCACAACCCAAAATCATAAATGCATCGTCTTGCAGTGAAACATCAACAACCAAACAACAACAATAACAACACAACAATAGGCCACTGGATTATTACGCCATCGCTGCTGGCATCATATGGAAGAAATGGAGAAAATTGCTCATTTCACCCAACCCAGTCGGCGGCGCGTCGCCCGCTTCATGAGTGTGCCGCTTTCGGGCTGGCATTTTTGAATGCCAAAAATGCTGACCAGCCAACTCGCCGCATTCACCCGCGGGGCACTTTAAACGCTGCTGATGCATTCGACTGGTCTAGGCGACCAGTCAGTCCAGTGCGTGGTTTCGCGTGTATGTTACAACGATTGCATGATTTTGCCGCATGGATTACATAATCGACGTGCGGTCTCTTTCTCTCTAAATGTCTTTCCCTTCGCCTGGCTGGTTTTAACTGACCGCAAAGAAAGACGGGTCCGGGACGGAAGATGACGACAAAGTTAGCCGGTTGTTCAAGCTAGTGTTGCCCCGCATCAGAGTGTCCCTCTGGAATGAGTGTATTGTCTTTGCAAGTAAAGCGACAAATGATGCAAAATTCAGCTATATATTTATGCATTTCTATATCTGAGATGGTTTTAGGAATTTCAATTCGTGCGTAGACAAGAATACTGGATGGGGGCCGTCGTGATTGCATAAACGCACATGGAAGTAGATATTATGATGCACAACTTTCACTTCATTTTCATCTGCGACGAGATCTTGCGGTGGAGTGAGTTAAGGAGTTTGCGAGTAAAAGAAAATCAAGTTTATCACGGTGCTTGTTATGTTACGCGTAAGCTTACCATCACTGGTGGAAACAGCGAATGTGTTCGTGATTTCTCACGGGGTGGTCAAACGATGTGAGTTTAATGGTGAGTGCCTGCTTGGTCGTAGCTGGCGCGATTGGGAATCTTTCCGAGAAGTTAAGTGTTGCTTCTCTTGAGCTCATAATTATTAGCTCAATGAAGTGATTTGTTTTCTAGTTCCTGGTTGCGTAACAAGTGTCTTTCACTGAGTAATGGACAACAATCTGGCTGCTTGGAGGATCATAGTATCGTCCACTGGTAGTTTTATGTTACCATTTGTACTGAAAGTTAAATTTAGTTTATGTTACGAAATCGAAGGTAGGAATCACGATTTCGGGGTAAATTATGGCTCTGAGAAATGAAAAATTCTAAAAAAAAAAAAAATTTATGATTCATTATCCTTTTTTAGTATTTTAAGTTGTAGGGAAAATTTTTAATATTTATTTTATTTTTGGTTGGGTATTTGGTATGGTTGGTATAGGGGTGGCGTTTTTTCCGTATTTTTAGCGTGATGAAATTAATCTACATAAGAATATCAATAATAACCGTCGCGAGTGCTAGTGGAATTCTGTGGTTATGACCACAGTAAATGGATTTCTAGAACGAACCGATTGGTAAACTGTTGCTGATTGTTGCGGATTACCCGGGTGAGCGCTTTCCATTTTACTGATTTATTTGCCGTTTTTCCTAAGAGGAATGAAAATTAATTGTCGAACAATGCAACTGACAATATTGACAGCCGCAAGAAGTCATAGACTAACAATTTCTAGGACGTCAACTAATTCCGATACATGTTTTGATTCGAACTTTTCGGTTATTTATTTTACCATATAAGGTTAATGTTGATCATAAGAATATAAATGAGTTTCGTATATCACGAACATCCAAAAGGTTTTGAAACGGTAAATTAAATTGTGTTTTTCAAAAGATTGATTGGCGAGTAATCAGTACTTATTTATTATTTGGTATACGTATTTGTTTTTATAGCTGAATATAGGAATCAAGTACCCTGTCTTAAGTTGCTTCCTTGAAACACAATTGCAGTTGAACACATTATTTCAAACCCTGAACCAATATTTAGTGGTTGAATAAACATTACATAGTACTTTTTTGCTTCGTTTTTAAAACACATCATTTATTTCACAGTCCAGATGTTCGATTGATATTTGGATAATGAACCAAACATTTAAGCTTCGGCATAGGATCTTTTTTGAAATGTGTTTGATACAAATGTTGATGATGACTGATTAAATTTCGTAGTGCATCATGTTCGTCATCTGCAAACGAGCACTCTAAATACATATCTACTAATTGTACTAAGTTATCGTTAAATTGAGCGTGCCCAGCATACTTTCCGATAAGGAGAGATTCTTCCTTGGAAAGATTCTTGTTTGTTAGATGAGAGTTGAAGTCTCCAGCAATCAAGAGACGACTCGAACTCTTCAAGCCACCTACCAAAGCCCCAAGCTTTGCGAAAAATCGATCTGAATTTCTGTTAGGACCATGTATATTGACAATGCATAGCTCAAAATTAGTGGATGTAACCTGTAATCGATTTCAAATACTTATCACCAGATCAAAATACTGTAGCCGATTGAATTATTTATTAAAAAGGAAAAATTAATAATCATACCTGATAAACTACATCAACGCGCTGCACGTTTGATCCGTAATTACGACTCTCTTTCACTTTCAAGGGCAATCCAGGTCGTATCAGTATGGCAAGTCCACGTTTTCGACTGTTGCTCGGAGCACCAAGATACCAACGAAAGTTCGGGGTATCAACCCGCTGACAATCTAAGTTAACCTCCTGAAGAACTGCAACGTGAACTCCATAGGATAACAAGAACATATCCACCAATATACGTTTTGACTCGACTAGACAACCATTCACGTTAAGCGATGCGAAAGCGCAATCCGTACTTCGGATCGATGGACAAAGGAGTAGGAATTGTCTCTTGTGACTCTGTAGTCTCCTTTTCGGAGCGATCTTTCGAGCCAAAAATAAAGGATCCGGATAATCGAAAGTGGAGATTCTAGAGACAGTATTCGAGTCGTGTAGACGGGGCACACTATCATATGAAGGTGTAGAGGAGTGAACATCGAACTGGACGTTACGTGCAGGCTTATCATAAGACGAACTGGAACGCTTAAGTGAAGAATCTGGAAGTCGAGCGCCTGAAGTAATTGAGTGCAACTGTGAGGGCGCATCAAAACAGAATTGTGGGTTCGTGGAAGTCGATCCACGTTGGCGAGAGTCGACCTGTCTGTATCGCATCGATCATGGTCGGGGGCTCCCGCAACATCATGAACACTGTAGTAAGCAACAGTTGGACCATCGTTTTTTTTTTTTTTGCAGAATTGTTAACAACGAGGGGGTATGTAGCAGGCGAAAACTCAATCACTTCCTCATCGTACTCGCCCTGGAGAATTCTAACCCGTACACCAAATAAAGACACCAAGATCTGCAGAACATTCACCGGACTGTCTTCAAAAATTGATCGCTGATATCCACGCCACACTGGTAAATTGAGGTAAATTACAAATTGAGCATTAGGGAGTAAATTAACTGGTAAAGCTAATGTGTTACATTGTTACATACCGAGACTTTCAGCTGATTCACAGAAATTCTGCAGTGAAAACTGCAAAGTATCGAGGGCGTCATTATCAGGTGAGATATGGAGTTGGTGTAGGAAAGCCCGATACAAGGAACTTGGACATCCAGAAAAGGGTGTCACCTTCAGGATCTCTCCTCCTCTTGCCTCCAAGAGCACGTCTGCCCCATTTCCTAACGCAACCTGAGTCGTCCACAAAACACTGTCATAATGTGCACCCGTATAAAGCAAGGATATGGTCTTATTCGATGCCACGCTAGAGAAATACGCGATGGACCGGCCAGTACACTTTTGCCATACGATTATGTTGACAGCAAATAAATCACAAGCTGCGGATAATGATTCCTCTCCACCCCATGTACCATCGTGGGCCAGCAAAGCTATATATTTCCGGAGTCGATCATAGTTATCCAAGCAATCGGTCTTAATGAGGTCTTCAGCGAAAGGCAGTAAATGATCCCAGTATCGCGGCAAATTGTTCCTGATAAACTCGACCAAATCAGTCCTCATCTTGTAACTTGCCTCTGGAAACTTAGGATTCGTAGGGCTAATTCGTCAAAGCTGATGCACTAGACTCCCGTAGAGGCATTTCCGTCACCTGGTATACGCTGAAAGGGCCTGTTCATAAACCACGTAGACTTGGTTTTGAAAATCTCAGACCCCCCCCCCCCCTCCCCCCTCGTAGACTTTTCTCCATACAATTTTTTGAAATTTTGTATGGAGCGTAGACTTTGGTCAACCCCCCCCCCCCCCTACCCCCAGAAAAGTCTACGTGGTTTATGAATAGCCCCAAACCAAACTCCACCTTCTGACAGGGGGCAATAAACAAGTTGAGAGCGGTTTTCCATTTTATCACTGTACTATGACCAGTTTTATTAGCCTTGAGAAGTAATACGCTAGAGATTCTATCGCAAAGCAAGATTTTGAAAAAGTGTTCTTCTTCCTTCTGTTCTGCGGTTGAAAAAGCGTTTGCGTGGCTTTTACACGCACACATACAAGAGTCCAAGAATTTTAAATCTTTATATATAGATTAAATACTCAAGATAAAATAGTGAGTGTGAATGTTTAAGATGTTTGTGAATATTTATAGGTGTGTGTGAGGTGGGTGCGAACCATTTGTCAGTGTCTGTGCTATGAACATCAGGGGCCCCACACACGCTCTGACGTGTAGTGCGGCATTGGCTCCGCCCCCGGGGGATTTGGTCGGGTTGATGTGGGGTCGGGGCGTCTGTGGGCAGGTTGTGCGACGGGTTTGTGAGACGGTTTGCCAAATCTGTCGTACGACTTGCCCGCGGACGCTCCGACTCTGCTCCAGTTCGGCCGAGTTTCCTGGCGGCGGGGTTGATTGTACATTTATTATTGCCAGTGGCATCGCTGGTGTGATGCTTGCTTAAGACATACAAAAAGTGGTAAGACGCGGTAAGACTCACAAGAATAAAAATATGGTTCAAATGGTAGCTTCCGCGGAAGGCAATCCTAGCCGTAGCTTTCGTTGATATCTGATTTGCTTAAACGCGCGTGCTCTGGTGTATACAATGCGCTTCAAAGCTCCGCGTGCGATCAGCAATTGTGTTTCAGAGTAATGAAGTAAAGTGTAGTTCCGAATTCGAATGCAAGAGGAGATAGTGTCACAATTGGACAATATAACTTATAACAAAAATTTGTTTTCTTTGGATCATATAATTGTTTTCTGCTTGCATGCAGCGTACATTCCACAGACAGCGCAAACAAAGTGAACTAATATATGTGTTTTACATTGAAACAAACCACACGCGTGTCCCCAATAGCATCGTTACTGTTGGTTTAAATCAGCATTCAAACCTAAATAAGTTCATTCCACATCTCTAGTCAGCCGGCTGATAGGAGAGTAAATCGAAAACGACTAAACAATTAAAAAACGGACTTATAATCACCATTTACCAAGATGGACCTACGAACAAACCCTTTCCCTCTAACAAACTCCTTCCCTGAGATACTTGTGGGGGTGCAGTAGTATATACGGCCTCTTGCAGCAACAAGTATCCAACTAACATTCCCTTCCCTTCCCTAATTGATCTACACGGGCGTGGCCAGCGTCGGTATTGATCCAAAAACTGAGACCACCAGGAATTGCACATTGAGAATGATTCACTACTCCCAGGTGACATTCTGTTGGTTCTCTGTGCAATTTCAGCTGGTCTCGATCAATAACAAAGTAGCAAACCACGGGTGATCAATATGCTCATGCTCTCAAATCGAAGGTAGGAATCACGAATCTACATTTTGATTGCTTTCTGCAACGAAACTGCTTTGTAATATTTATTATGCTACCTCAGCTACCGCAACTGTCAAATGTACGAAGCATTTGTTGACACAAAAAAAAAAAAACAGTTCGGCGGAAACAAACAAAAAAAAGAAGGACGAATATGATGGTAAAAATTTTTAAAAAAAGTCTTCACGGTGGTGGTGTGAGTGTTTGTGAGTTTCTCTTGCTCCTCTAGGTAATATTTTTGTTATAAAAAAAGCAAAGCGAAGTTTTTATTTTTTTTTTTTTTTTTTTGTTTGGGTTTGGTTTTTTTTTTTTAATTTGAGCTGTTATTGAATTATTAGTTGATCTCACTTGGCTATAATGGCTCGTAAGAAATAATTTAATTAATGAGTATGAAATCATAACATTCGACAGCGTTTTTATTTTTATTTAAGGATAAACCAATTATTTCTACACTTTGATTGTTGTTATTGCTGTATTCTCCATACGCGCGGAGTAGCGATATCTAATGATGAAATTTGTCAGAAGCAGATAATTTCCATCAACATGAGAGGCCCTAGGAGTAACGGCAGGTTATGAAAATTGAAAGATACAAGTCGAAAACGATAGGAAGGTATACTACCTTCATGTGCCCTCCGCTCGTTTTCAACTTGTAAGGCTTGCTTCATTTAGAATTGGAACAAACTTTTGCTCATATTGTGGCGCTCCTGGTGGACGGATTTGGAAGTTCTTGGCGCCCACGTGTCGGGAATTTTGTCAGCTTCACGTATTGTATTATTTTTGACATGTATGTATTTTGACTTGTATTTTTGACATTCCGCAAATCGACTGTACTTTGTAAACAATCAACATGGAAGCCGAAAGAAGGGAAAAAATTGTGCACAGTTATTTGGAAAATCCATTGTGGTCTGCATCTAGGCTAGCTAAACAGCTGAAATTGCCCAGAAATACCGTATGGCGCGCTATCAAACGGTATAAGGAAACATTGACGACGATTCGGAAGCCTCAAGCCAATCGTCGGAGTGGAACTGTCGACCGGAAACTGCGTGGTAAGATTTTGAAGACGATTAAGAGGAATCCCAATCTGTCGGACCGTGATTTGGCCAGAAAATTCGGTGCTGCCCATAGTACCGTGAGGAGAACTCGACTCCGGGAAGGAATCAAGTCGTATCGAGCTAGCAAACAGCCAAATCGGACCATAAAACAGAATAGTGTGGCCAAAATCCGTGCTCGGAAGCTATACGACCAGGTGCTGACCAAGTTCGACGGGTGTCTTCTGATGGACGATGAAACCTATGTCAAGGCTGACTTCGGGCAAATCCCAGGTCAAAAATTTTACTTGGCAACGGCTCGGGGGGATGTTCCAGCCAAATTTAAATTTGTTTTTGCCGACAAATTTGCACGAAAATTCATGATTTGGCAGGGCATTTGCAGCTGTGGCAAAAAAAACGAAAGTTTTCGTTACAAATAAGACAATGACGTCGGAACTATACCAAAAAGAGTGTCTCCAAAAACGAATTTTGCCGTTCATTCGATCCCACGACCATCCCGTAATGTTTTGGCCAGATTTGGCAAGCTGTCATTACAGCAAAGTCGTTCAAGAATGGTATGCAGAGAAAGGGGTCCAGGTTGTTCCGAAAAACCTTAACCCACCCAACTGCCCCCAGTTCCGCCCTATTGAGAAATACTGGGCAATCATGAAGAGGAGACTCAAGGCAAAGGGAAAGGTTGTCAAAGACATCAATCAGATGAAGACCTGGTGGAATAAGATAGCTAAAACGATGGACGAAGAAGGTGTGCGCCGCCTAATGAGCCGTGTTACAGGAAAAATTCGAGAATTCCTTCGAAACCGTGACGAATAATTTTATCCGTATTTTTTCTTAAAAGTATGAAGAAAACGCTACATTTGTATAGAAAAAGATCTTGAATTCAATAATAAATAACTGAAATACAGGCAATTGTTTTTGTTCCAATTCTATCTGAAGCAAGCTTTATCTTTCAATTTTCATCACCTGACGTTACTCTATACGGAACTATCAATGCTTTCTCTTCAATTCTTTGTATCACTCTAAAAGGAGATTATATTGATGAAAAGAAAAATGAATTTTGGCAAAAAAAAATTGTTTTTCTACTTAGGCCCGGGACTTATTGGCCGATGTGCTAGGTGTCATAGACTAGGTTGTGTTTAAATGAAACCTTTTATTTTCTGCGTTATCTAATGCACATAGAGGAAATGCCAGTTTTGGCATGAATTCATGGGATCTTTTATGTAAATTTTAGCCAGATAACGCTGGAATGTCTGTTGTATGGAATATTACCAACAATGTTATATATTGTAAGAAAGATTGCAAACAATTCCGTTGTTTAGGCTTGCTTTGGCTTGCAATTAAACGCAAGGAAATTTTACGCGTCTGAATAAATTCATAATTTCTTTCTGTGCAAGATTTATTAACTCGGCCGTCGACCGTCTCGAATGACCTTTAATCATGTTTAGCAGAATTACAGTTTAAAGAGACGATAATACAAGAAGCCGAGTAGCCATCACTATCCTGTCAATTTCAGCTCGAAATAAATAATCTTTCCGAGATTCGTTGAGTTTCTTTGTTTCGTGGTGCAACATGTTTACATTCTTATTACATTCAGTAAAATGGCGTCGAATCAAGTGGAAGAACGCAAACGCATTTTGTACGAACGGCATCAAAATCCTAATTCATCGGTACGCGCGGATCAGAAGGTTGAAAGTGGAACGAATCGAAAAGTATGCTCCCGACAAATGGACAAGAAGGTCCCAACAAACATCAGTGTTGAATTAGAGCTTGTTCAAACAAATTCTAGAAGAAACAGCTGAATAGCTTCTCCAAATTTGCTTGAACAAGCTCTAATTCAACACCGATGTTTGTTGGGGTGGTAGCCATTATTGAGAAAAATCCCAATCTCTCTGTGCAAAATGTGGCTCGCAAAGTTGGCAAAGACTGAAGGCGTACAAAGTGGAAAAGGTGCTCAACCGTAATGGCAAGCAATATTTCACTGCAAAAAGTTGTGCTAAGGAGCTTTATACCATTTTTTTTGCAAATATTATCATGTATCAGAATGAACGACGAAAAATACGTATTCAAAGACTTTAAACAGCTTCCGGGTCTGGTTTCTTATATTCGAAATGCAAAGTAATGCCGTTTCCTAGCATTTTCGGACAAAGAAAGTGTCCAAATTCGCGAAAAAGTATTTGATTTGACAGGCCATATGTAGTTGTGGTGGAAAATCTAAAAGTTTCATCTCTACCCGCACTATCAATGAGGATTTGTTCGAGAAAGAACGTCTGCAAAAGAAGCCACGACTCTCAGGCTCTGTTTTGGCCTGATTTCCCAAGTAACAATTTTAGTTTTATTCCAGTCGTATAGCATTTCTCCCGGCTTTGTTGATAAAACTACATTCAAAACTCTTCTATGCTTCTTTAAAGCCAAAAATTGTACAAAGTGGCCCACTCTGGTTGTGAAAACAATTTAAGAAAACATTTAAAAGACCATTAAGATTTTGAAAACCAGCATACGGTCAAATGGCCACAGCTGTCAAACTTCACTGTGATATCGTGGTTGGTTTTTGCTTTCTTCGATTCATTAAGCAGTAAATAATATCTGAGAAAAAAATACGAGTTTACAACAACAAAAATAAAATTAAAACAAATATACTCGAAATGAACCTTGAATTTGCTAAAAATTTATGGAATTCAATAAGGTCATCTAAAAAAATGCAGAAATTGGTCTCCGTTCTACAATTCATTTGCATTACATTAACAATTTGATGCACTTATTTTTCCACATTTCAGTTATTTCTTATATATTAATATGGTGATTGGAAAAAAATCACAATTCTGCCATAAAGCCAAGCTAAAGGGCGAACACGAAATTATTGCGACACATTCAACAGGGCATAACTTTTTACCATTGGGTAAAAATCAACCAAGTTTTACACTTCTTCTCATTGATGTGTATTGTTTACATGCTGTCAAACTCGAAGTCGTGTTTTTCGATTCAACGAAAATGGAGGTGAACCAACGCGAGTCGAGAGAACAACTTCTTTCCAAACACCTGGAATTTCCTGACCTGTCGCACCGGCAGTTGGGAAAAATGTTGAACATTCACCATTCAACCGTCTCCAGAGTGTTGAAGCGGTTCCAGGAGCGGTTGATGTTGGACCACGGCAAAGGAGCTGGAAGAAAACCGGGACCGGAGAACAAAACGACGGAGGGAAAGGTGAAGCGGATGATTAAAGCAAATCCCAACGTCTCAAGCCGTGATTTGGCTAAAAAGATCGGCATGTCGCAGAGCTACGTCCAGAATGCAAAGAAAAGAGCTGGACTACATACATACAAGGTACAGAACTTCCCAAACCACGATGAGCGGCAACACTCGACGGCTAAAACTCGGGCACGGAAGCTCTACGAGAAGATGCTGACAAAATATGGCTGCTGTGTGATGGACGACGAAACGTATATAAAAGCCGATTTTAAGCAAATTCCGGGGTTGGAGTTTTTCACCGGCAAGAGCAAGTTCTATGTGGACGACAAATTTAAGAAGATGAAAAAGTCGAAGTACGCCTCCAAATATCTCATTTGGCAGGCCATCTGCTCTTGCGGACTGAGGAGTGAGCCTTTCGTGACAAAGGGCACAATAAATGGCGAGATCTACAAATCTGAGTGCCTCGAGAAGCGCCTTTTGCCGTTCTTGCAGCAGCACGACGAAGCTCCGCTATTTTGGCCAGATTTGGCATCATGCCACTATTCTAAAAGTGTCCTGGAGTGGTATGAGGCCAATTCTGTCCATTTTGTTCAAAAGGACATGAGTCCGCCAAACTGTCCGGAGCTGCGCCCGGTGGAGCAGTACTGGGCAATGATGAAGCGGGAACTTCGGAAGAGCAAGAAGACAGTCAAAGACGAGAAGCACATGTTAAGAAAATGGAAAAAAAAACTGAGAAACTGGTACCGGATGACACTGCAAAGACTTTGATGGAGGGCATCAAGCGAAAATGCGTTCAATTTTACACTCAAGGCTCTATCGATTAACTTTTCTTTTGGTTTTTGAAGTAAATATATGTATGAAACTACCCTAAAATTTTGGTTTGATTCTAAACATTATAAAAAAATTGGCATGACATTTTCGGTGTCACAATAATTTCGTGTTCGCCCTTTATCTTCGAAATGACTACTTTAAAACTATTTGGTCTTATGGCGACCTCCCTTAATGCCAATTTGCCACATAATGCATTTACTGGAGGCAAAATCGTTTTTTATTTTTTTTTTTATTAGTATATAAAAAATAATTTAAAATGAGTCAAAAAGCATTCTATGAGTTCATAAAGTCGAAATAAAACCTTTGATAGGAGTAAAAGGAATTTAAGAAACGAGGTTTTAAGATCGTTTTAAACAAGCTGTGTAGGTTCTCATATGAAACCTATTGGCACCTCTTGGTGTCATAATAAAACCAAATTGATTTCTAGTGGCTTTGATAAAACCTTAATAATACCTAATAAAGCAGGATGGTTTTAGTAATGTTACTTGGGTTGGCCTCTTTCCACTATGCGAAACCCGTCCTGGAATGGTATAAGGTACAATAGGTCAAATACGTGCCACTAACAGCCAATCCACCAAACTGTCCAGAATTTCACTCAATAGAGAAGTACTGGGCTCTAGTTAAGCGGAAACTCTTCGAAACTAAGAAGAAAGCAAATGGTACCGATGATATCAAGAGGAGAGGGAGAATCGTCACCGTGGGCATATCTGAGGATATTACAACGATTACAAAGGCATATCTGAGGATACCGTACGGAACCTGAAGGCCACAGAAAGCTCGAGAATCTTACAGAAAGAAGAATTAGCATCTCTATCAACTGTTTGTTAATAGTAGATACAACTCTATTATTTTGAAATAAAAAACCGGTTCTGTTGAAGTATGTGTAATATTTTTCTATTGCTGCTATTATTTTGGTGACCGAAAGACTTTATTTTTCCAATTTGGAGACATATGGGCTGGATTCATCCATGAGAACATGGAAGTTTTTCTACGTAACGTAATTAGGTAAAGCAGAAGTTAGAGAAATTTTCTATTAAACTGATTGGAGTGAAATTCATTTTGCCCAGATAGAGACCATTGAGTTGGGGGTCCTAAAGATGTTGCTGTCTATGGCCGCATAAAGAAGTAATCTTAATCCAAATTCATTTTTCGTAGTCATGATGCGCTGAATATCTAGAGTGACAGTTAGTCATGGGTCTGATCGTTTATATTCTTCTGACATGACTGACCTATTGGCAACAATGTGTAACATGAACAAACCTTCGTGACGACGTTTAAGGAAAAACCTTTTTTTTTTAGTTTTCGATATACATCAGCATGATATTTGAAATCTTGTTTAACAGTGGTCCCAAGTTCCTGGTCAATATGATTAACGAACTCCGTCGTGGTTTCTTGAACTTATGTAATGTAGCACGTAACTTTGAGACGATGGCGGAAACGTACATCAGACTTAAGGCTAAAGCTGGTAGGATTGAGCTTGTGATAAATGCTTTGAAAACAGAATACATGAAAGGAAAAGGCTCACGAGAAGACAATGTTAGCCTCCTACCACGAGTTCAGATCGACGGTGATGAAATCGAGGTAGTAGACGAAATCGTGTATCTGGGCTCATTGGTGACCGCCGATAACGACACCAGCAGAGAAATGCAAAGGCGCATTATGGCTGGCAATCGTGCCTACGTTGGACTCCGAAGGATGAAGTTCGCCGAACCACAAAGTTGACCATCTACAAGACATTAATAAGACAGGTAGTTCTCTACGGCCTCGAAACATGGACATTGCTAGTGGAGGACCAACGCGCCCTTGGAGTCTTTGAATGAAAGGTGCTGGGTACGATCTACGGTGGAGTGCAGCTGAAAGACGGAACGTGGAGGAGGCGAATGAACCACGAATTGCACCAGTTGCTGTCACAAGAATGTTGGACGACAGCCCTGTGAAAATGGTTCTCGAAACCGAACCGACAAGCACAAGAAGGAGAGGCGCGCTACGAGCAAGGTGGATCGATCAAGTAGAAGGCGACCTGCGGACCCTCCGCAGACAGCGAGGCTGGCGAGGTACAGACATGGACCGATTACAATGGAAACAACTTCTGTGTACAGCAGAGGTTACGCCGGCCTTAGTCTGATTGGTAAGGTAAGGTAAGTGTGCCTGGGTTCAGTTCCAGGTGAGGTCGGTGAGATTTTTCCTTTGGGAGAGAAGTAATGCCGTTGATTCCGACTCATGTGTTGATAAGTGTAATGTGTAAGATGAAGATGCCTCCCTCTGGTGGTGGACCAGCCTAAATCTGAAAGGCACCGTAAGGAGAAGAAGGCTCTTTAATTCCTCACTTTAGCCAAAAAAAAAAAAACGATTCACACTTACTAACAAGGCAGCGCATGAATCGCAAAGTGTTTATTTTGCCTACAATTCCATTCATTTACGAATTCCTTTTTTTTTATTTTAAAAATTAATTGAAAAAATAGAACAAACATCCATCCAACACAAACTCTAACCTCACTGAATCGTTGGACAAGATGAATAAGCAAGACTAAGAAGTCATTCCTAAATTAAACAACAGTAGTGTCAAAAAATGTAAAGGGCGAACACGAAATTATTGCGACACCGAAAATGTCATGCCAATTTTCTTATAATGTTTAGAATCAAACCAAAATTTTAGGGTAGTTTTATACATATATTTACTTCAAAAATCAAAAGAAACGTTAATCGATGGAGCCTTGAGTGTAAAATTGAACGCATTTTCGCTTGATGCCCTCCATCAAAGTCTTTACAGTGTCATCCGGTACCAGTTTCTCAGTTTTTTTTTCCATTTTCTTAACATGTCCTTCTCGTCTTTGACTGTCTTCTTGCTCTTCCGAAGTTCCCACTTCATCATTGCCCAGTACTGCTCCACCGGGCGCAGCTCCGGACAGTTTGGCGGATTCATGTCCTTTGGAACAAAATGGACAGAATTGGCCTCAAACCACTCCAGGACGCTTTTAGAATAGTGGCATGATGCCAAATCTGGCCAAAATAGCGGAGCTTCGTCGTGCTGCTGCAAGAACGGTAAAAGGCGCTTCTCGAGGCACTCAGATTTGTAGATCTCGCCGTTTACTGTACCCTTTGTCACGAAAGGCTCACTCCTCAGTCCGCAAGAGCAGATGGCCTGCCAAATGAGATATTTGGAGGCGAACTTCGACATTTTCTTCTTCTTAAATTTGTCGTCCACATAGAACTTGCACTTGCCGGTGAAAAACTCCAATCCCGGAATTTGCTTGAAATCGGCTTTTATATACGTTTCGTCGTCCATCACAGCAGCAGCCATCTTCTCGTAGAGCTTCCGTGCCCGAGTTTTAGCCGTCGATTGTTGCCGCTCATCGCGGTTTGGGAAGTTCTGTACCTTGTATGTATGTAGTCCAGCTCTCTTCTTTGCATTCTGGACGTAGCTCTGCGACATGCCGATCTTTTTAGCCAAATCACGGCTTGAGACGTTGGGATTTGCTTTAATCATCCGCTTCACCTTTCCCTCCGTCTTTTTGTTCTCCGGTCCCGGTTTTCTTCCAGCTCCTTTGCCGTGGTCCAACGTCAACCGCTCCTGGAACCGCTTCAACACTCTGGAGACGGTTGAATGGTGAATGTTCAACATTTTTCCCAACTGCCGGTGCGACAGGTCAGGAAATTCCAGGTGTTTGGAAAGAATTTGTTCTCTCGACTCGCGTTGGTTCACCTCCATTTTCGTTGAATCGAAAAACACGACTTCGAGTTTGACAGCATGTAAACAATACACATCAATGCGAAAGTGTGCAAAATTTGGTTGATTTTTACCCAATGGTAAAAAAGTTATGCCCTGTTGAATGTGCCGCAATAATTTGGTGTTCGCCCTTTATGTTTTACCTGCAAACTACGGAAGCATAAGGATTTAAATGACAATTGAAAAATTTCATTATATTAAAAACAAGATAGAGGTCATAAACCATCAATTTGAAAGAGACCTCAGGATTATGGTTAACACATATTCTTCCCTCATCAAAGTCACAAACCATAATCTAAGCAACGGTTAGATTCGCTACGAATAAATTTCGTGAAGTTTAAAATCTCCAATTTAAAAATATTACAATAGCGAGCGTGAAAGATCTTTAAAACAAACTTGGGAGTTACATTATATCTTTTAATCTTACGTTGTCCAAACATGTTAGGGATTTCTGTAATTTTTATTTATATGTTTTTATTTTGAATTCATTATTAACGTCAACAAATTTTCTTGCCCCAAATACTTTTAATCAATCAGGTTGGATAAATTTTGAAATCTCACCTCTTGAGACGAGTTAAAAGCGTTAAACGATCAATTTTAATTCACCACCAGTACGACCAATATGAGTCAAGCAACCAGCAGAGTAAAAAATCTTCCATTTGTAACGAATTATGCAACTCTTGGCACGAAAGCCACTGAATTGAAACAAACTCGAGCGCAGCGCAGCCCAGCAAGAAAGCTTCCATCAAACCTAATAAAATCACCATTATTTAAACATGCTCATTAGTCTTACAAAACGCCCTACCTAGATCCATCTGTTCGTCTGTAAGACCGTAAGAGCATCACTAAAACGCTTGAGCTCCTTAATCCGGTTACCTCCATCGCAGCAGTAAGATGTTACTTGAGCAACACTCGGAATGGGTCTGCTGAAGGCACAGCGCAATCGCGTCATAAATGAGTGCACGAGCTGATTTAGGTTTCACCCAAATGAAGCAAGCCGGGTACCTGAAGAGGTCTTAAAAGGAAAAGTGCTACCACGATTGATGAATTATTGTGGTTGGCAATGCAACACACAATGGAACCAAGTTACACACCTTTTCCTCTAATCCAATCCGGTGATCGAGTTAAATCCAACTATGCAAAATTGAAAAGCTGTTCCCGGGCGCAGAGACAGTAGCAATGCGAATTACCCTACATTGAAAGTCGGGGATTTCAATTGATGTTTCAACGGCACAAGCATAACCGCAGCAATGAAAAACTTCAACTATCGAAGCACCAGAGTTAATTGATTTGAAAAACTTTGTTTTCCTGTTTTTAGAAACCGATCAAATCGGCTAATTCGATTACTTCGAGTATAAGAGCGCAATAAAAAATGAAACTTCATGGCTGCTGAAGGATAACACAAAATATAGAAACAAATGTGGGATGAAAAACAATAAGAAACACAAAACGGTTACACGATTTCAACTTCAAACGGGCTGATTTGAGCGAGAAAAAAAAGAAACATGTAAAAACAAAAGTACGAATCGAACCGAAAGTGAAAGATATTGAGTGGAGTAGCGAAATGCCAAACAACGACACGGCAACCATAAAGGGGATATGGCATACAGAGAAAAAAAAAAATCAAAACAAAATAAAACAAAAAAAATCCAAAGGGTATGTTTGTGTTTGTGTGTGAGAGAGGGAGAAAGAGCGGGAAAGCAGCAAACCACCTACTTACCTCGATCTTTGCTGGTCGATGACGGTTCGTCGTTGATGTCATCCTGGTTGAACTCGTTCCGCACATCCTGAATCGCTGCCAGTTCGTTCAAGCCAAAGTTTTGATCCCTGGAAGAAGAAGGAGAAGGAGACGAGAGATGAAACGAAATAATCGAGGATTAACGGAGAGAAAGGTAATATGGCGTCGTTAATATGTGGGTAGTTTGCATTAATGAAGATTGGCAATGGTTGCACATGGTACGTGGTAAAAGCAGGCAGATGAGTGGAGGTTGACGAGTTTTCTTCGTCGTGAGATTTTTGCGAATGACCTCGATCCATAGGCAAACAGTTTGATTTGTGGAATGAATGGGGCAGTCGGATGATTGTGAGATTGCTGTTTTTGTTTTTATTGCATAAAAATTCAATGGCGATGAATTCCCATTTTATTTTTACAGAGTATTTAGTGTTGTCCATTGAATTCGTTTTCAAAAGGATAAGTTAAAAATTACCGTAAATATATTTTTGTCGAACGATTAGAAATTTAAAAATTAATTAAAAAAACTCCTCGTTTTTTTAATGAAGTTCTATTTTTCCAATTGAGTGGCTACGCAAAAGCATGGATTCCCAAATATTCTTAAGATGGATGGTCATCCAAAAACGATTTCTTCGCAATTTTTTTTTTTTCATAATTTAAACGAAACTATCCTTCTATAATTTCAAATCTCTATCAATGCTTTCAAAACTCCATCGAAGATTTCATCAGAATTCCTTCGTGATGAAAGTATTAATTTTTATTGAGGTCATCTCAGATTTTTGGTTTTCCCTGTGCCATTTTTCAGCCTTAATCTGATTTTCAATGCCATTCACCAATACATAAGCATTTTTCGGACCATTTATTCATGACTCTAAATAATTCCACCAATGAAACTCATCTCTAAGTGCTGCAATTTATGCAAGATTCTTCACAAATTCCCACCCTCTATCGAATTTTGTAAACAAAGAGGGGAAGTAAGATTCAAACGTTTAATTCTTGAAACCCTTAGCACTTGGATGCAAACTAGGGCCACCAACACAAGGAATAAAATATCCCTAACATGATAGTTATGCTACCTTCCATGAGGGTGCTGAGAGCTTTGAGAAATTTACATTTGAATTTTACTTCCTCGCTTTGTTTACAAAATCTGATACGTCTGTTTGAAAAAGTACTCGAGAACTCAACGTCTACTATGGCTGAATACTTAGGTGCCAATGGAATGTATTTTATTTTTTATTTTATTGCTGTATAAGGGGGCATGGTGCCAAGTCACCAGTCTGAGTTCAAGAACTCAAGCCCTACATAATACACCAGGGAATTTTTGAAAAGGCTTCGCAACATTTCTACCCACAGGGGTTTTGAATTTTGCAGGATAAGGGTGCACACTAGAAGTGTACAATAAGGAGTGTATCGAATATAAGTTATCCACATACATTTGCGTTGTACGCATGTATTTGTGATGGTTTTTTATGCTCTGAACACTGCATGCTGTGCGTTTGACTGTCAGCTTTCTTTTGTTTACTTGTTTGTGCGGTTCAAATTCTGCGTTTTCAAAATGTCGCGTATTGAAAAGGAAGTGAAAATTAAGGTTCTGGACACATGGCTAAGTGAGAAGGGTATTACTATGCGAAAATTGGCGAAGCGGTTTGGAATTCATCATGCGAGTGTTAAAACCATCATTAATAAGTTTGGGGAACACTATTCTTTGGATGAGCTACCAGGAAGAGGCAGAAAACCCGGTTCTTCCAACCCGAAACTGGAGCAGAAAGTGGTATCTCTAATCATGAAGAACAAATCAATGTCAATACGTGATTTGGCCAAAAAAGCAGGAACGAGTGTCGGAATGATCCAGCGTATCAAGAGGCGAAACCACCTGAAGACCTACAAGAAGCAGAAAATCTCGAAACAAAGTGCAGAACAGAAGAAGCGAGCAGCAACAAGGGCCCGGAAATTGTATTCGCGTCTTTTGCAGCGTCCGGATGCATGCGTTTTGATGGACGATGAGACCTATGTAAAGGAGGACTCAAAAACCCTTCCAGGTCCACAATACTTTACTGCCGTCGTTGGGGAGGATGTGAGCGATGCGGACAGGTCGATTCAAGTGGAGAAATTCGGTCGAAAGGTACTGGTATGGCAAGCAATATGTTCCTGTGGTTTGAAGTCAACCATTTTTTACACTACCGGAACTATAAATGCGGAAATCTATCGATCTGAGTGTCTCCAGAAGAGATTGTTGCCTTTATATAAGAAGCATAGTACACCTCCACTGTTTTGGCCGGATTTAGCGTCGGCTCACTATGCCAAAACCACTCTCAATTGGCTTGCGGAAAAGGGTATAGATTTCGTTGAGAAAAATATCAATCCACCAAATTGCCCTCAGCTTCGACCCATCGAACGTTACTGGGCAATCGTGAAGAGGGTCTTCAAGAAGACTGGTAAGGCAGCTGGGAACATGCAGGAGTTCAAAAAAAAAATTTGGGCTCAAGCGTCCAAAAAATGCGATGCAACACTTGTCCGGAACTTGATGAAGAGCATTCGATCCAAAGTTCGAAAATTCGTGAAGGAATAACTTGAATTTCATCCGGTCTTCATTATGTTCAAGTTTAACCTCGTACAATAAAGGATCAATTTTTTGTATGAATAAAATATCGGTTTTCAACAAAATTTGAAAGAAAGTTTGTGGATAGCTTATTTTCGATACACTCCTTAAAAAGGGATGGGGGGGTATGGAGGAAATAAAAAGGTATTATTTAATTTCTCGTGTTGTGGGTGTTAGTCGTGAAGGATTTTACATCTGTTGGGGTTTTATTTTGATTCTAAAAACTTCTTGGTGGCGACATCGACGCGAAACTGCTTTTTTAGGTTAAAAATCGGGGAGGTATAAAGGGTGTTTCGATCAAAATTTGGTCAACTTAAACTTGACGCATTTTCTTTCATCGTGCATTAAAATTTTGCACACCCCTCATTTAGAAGATGTGTGCGTGTAGCATCATGACTTTATTTTGCTTTTGAGATTATCACTTCAGTTATCAAAATGTCGTCGAAGGAAGATAGAAGCAACTACTACCAAACTACTCTCACGCCAAGTTGGCGAAATTGTTGAATATAGCTAAATCAACTGTTACCAACGTATTAAAAGTGTTCGGTGAACGTTTGTCGACAGCCAGGAAAGCTGGATCGAGGGAAAATCGAAAGCCGAGGACACAACGACGATAAAAAGAGTTGTCCGCTGTTTCGAGCGGAACCCCAACATCTCCATCCGAGATGTCGCAAAGAAGCTGGGAGTGGTGTCTTGAACCGTGGATAGAGCTAAAAACGAGCTGGACTGTCGACTTACAAGAAAGTGGTGACTCCAGATCGTGACTATAAACAAAACACGTCGGCCAAAGCACGATCGCAAAAGTTGTATATGACGATGCTGACGAAGTTTGATTGCGTGGTACAGGACGATGGAACTTACGTCAAGGCAGAACGAAGACCGGTGGCAGATATTTTCAAGCAGATTAAACTGTCAAAGTTTACGAAGAAAAATCTGGTGTGGCAGGCTATCTGTACCTGTGGCTTGAAGAGCTACGTTTACATTGCGACCGGAACCATCAACCAGGATATTTATCTGAGCGAGCGCCTACAAAAACGTCTACTGCCTTTCCTGAAGCGACACAATTGTTCCGTTCTATTTTTGCTGGATTTGGCATCTTGCTATTACGGAAAAAAGGCCATGGAGTGGAATGATGCCAATAACGTTCAAGTAGTACCCAAGGACAAGAACCCCCGCCCAACATGCCAGACCTCCGCCAAATCAAGCAATATTGGGCCATCGTCAAGCGGAACCTTAAGAAGACTCAATAAGATGTTGTGAGCGAGAAACAGTTCAAGGCAAACTAGCGTTCTGCGGCGAATAAAGTGGACAAGGAGACTGTACAAAATCTGATGGCAGATGTTAAACGAAAGACCCGGCAATTCGCATTTGGTAAAAAAGAAGCTTAGCTGAATATTTCTCCTGTATTTTCTATTAACTGAACTTGAAAAAGAAAAAGAATTTGACTTAATAATAAAAACTTTGATCGATTCACAAACATTATTGTTTATCCAAATTTTGATCGGAACACCCTAAGATTGATGTTTAACCATCTGATTTATTACTGTTGATTTTATTTATATTTATTTGTTGTTTAAAGTAAGCAAACTTAATAACGAAATAAATCAAATGGTTAAAACATCAAACCTTACATTCCGATTATTATGATTAAAGGATCATGAGATGAATAATGGAACAGCTCCCCTCTGTGGTAATGCTTTCCAAAAGTGTGATAATAAACTATTTTCAACTGTGTACGATCAAATGCAACATTTCAACTATTCACAAATACTGTACTTGACCATTAATCACCATCTCAGTATTGCAGTTCATCGATCAAAGCTACTGGAGAAATTTTCAGAAGCACTTTTGGGCTGCATTACTAACTGATCTGGTAAAACTAGTGTGCTTCTTTCCAAAATGCCCTGGGACCTGGCAGTTGAAGTTAAGCTACCACAAGGTTCTGCCCGTGTCCAGGGGGATACGAAGGTCTTGACAATGGTATGTATGGGGAAAAAAATCCGTCGAACTTCAAAAAACGACCTTCCTTACAACCCAAGTAACACTGCGAAAACCATCCTGCTTTATTAAGTTTTACTAAGGTTTTATTAAAGCCTCTAGAAATCAATTTGGTTTTATTATGACACCAAGAGGTGCCAATAGGTTTCATATTTTAGTCAGGTTTTTGAGACCCTACACAGCTTGTTTGAAACGATCTTTAAACCTCGTTTTCTCAAATTCCTTTTACTCCTATCAAAGGTTTTATTTCGACTTTATGAACTCGTGAAATGTTGTATTGGAATGCCGTTTTAGGATTCATAGATATTATCTTATTATGGTCTGTTGAAAAGGCATTTTAATACAATTTTGCCTACAGTAAATGCAGGAAACGGCAAATTGGCATTGAAGGAAGTTGCCATAAGACCAAATAGTTTTATAATAGTCATTGCGAAGAAAAATTGGCTTTATGGCAAATCTGTGATTTTATTCCAATCGCCATATTGAAATATAAGAAATAATTGAAATGTGAAAAAATTAATGCATCACATTTTCAATGGTTTGCAAATAAACTGTAGATCAGAGACTAATTTCGGCATTCTTTTAATCATCTCATCCAATTTCAAGCACTTTTCAGGAAATTCATGATTAATTTATTGAATATATTTGTTTTAATTTGATTTATGTTGTTGTAATTTCACATAATTTTCAAAAGGCATTAATTTTTGGCTCTTTTCGTGCAAATATTTACCATAAAAATAATAGCGCATATAATTTGGAGCATAATACGCTATAGAAAACACAATTTGTTTTGGATATTTTGCTATCAAACAAATTTTCCCACAACACTAGACCTTTTTTGACTGCTAAATGAATCAGAAGATCAGAGAATCGAACAAAGCAGAACAACAAAAACCAACCACGATATCACAGTAAAGTTTGACAGCTGTGGCCATATGGCCATATGCTGGTTTTCATGGCAGCCAATAGGTTTTATGAAGGTTCTCAAGTGGTCATAGCATCTATCACTAGAACATTTTCAAAATCTTTATGGTCTTGTAAAGGTTTTATTAAATTGTTTCCACAACCGTCTATAGAGTGGGCCACTTTGTACAAATTTTGGTTTTAAAGAAGCATAGAGGAGGTGTTGGTAGACAAAACAGTTTTAAATGTAGTTTTATCAACAAAGGCGCGAGGAATGCTATACGGTTGGAATAAAACTTAAATTGTTACTTGGGATATAGTCCACTGCCCCATTGTTTCGGTAAGTGCAGTTAAGGCTTCATACTGAGAAGTGTGGGGAAGGATAATATGACCTAATTAACTTATATTGAGACCGAAGAGCCCTTGATATTTATCATTCTTTTTAAGGGTGAGCATCTCGCATGTCGGAAATTGCCCTCATAAGGCCTTGAAAAATGCAGGGGAAGGGACATCTTGTTGCAACTACTTGGCTATTTAATCGAGACGATCGTCACTTTGCTCAACAGATCTAGCTTACTATTACAGATGTCGAGATCGACGAAATTTGGTCTAGTTGGTCGACTCAATCGACCGTTCGGAAACTAGTGACTGGTTTGTCACAATTTGTCGAGTAAGAGTTTGTTTTGATACGTTTTGATACAATTTACCCCTAGCGATAAAAAAAGGTCTAATCCTTTTTAAAACAAAACAAACAACCGTCAAATTGAATGGTTCATCGAACTGATTATAATGAAACTGGACATCGCCAGAGGATTTAGTCGCAAAGAACTAGCAAAACGAATGCTTAGCAAAAGCGGTAGAAAATTGATAAAGATCTCGATTCATTCGGACCTTCAATGCGCCCTGGGTCAGAATAACAAAACGTAAATTTAATTTTATCGTTTGAATACTATTACTTTTGTAATCCTAATATTGGCTCTCAAGCCCAGTCGGTTGCCACACGCAGACTAAAAACAACCGTAAAAGTGATGAGAGATCTTAGAACTCTGATTTTTTTTCCCTAAACAAATTCTTAACGCAAAATTTTAGAACATTTGCACTTGGGTTTGGACATTTACCATTGAGTTAAGAGGTTATTGAAATCTGTTCTAGATTTCTAGAAGTATAGAAAGAAACTACTCAGAATTTAGGGTACATACTAAAAAGAATTCAGAAGGAGACTTCCCAGAGCTTCAGGAAGATACTTTTAGAAGTTCAGGAAGAGAATTCCTTGAAGAAAAACTTCTCCGAAGGTCAGACAGAAACTTCTAAGAAATATAGTGACCACTTGTTAGTAGTTCAAGCAGGAATATCCCAAAAATTCCAGACCAAACATCCCCGAAATTCAAGATCATACTTCCCAGAAATTTAGGCGAAAACTTCCTCGGAAATCGGGAGAAGACTTCTCAGAGCTTCAGCAAGTTTAAAGAAGTTCAAAGAAGAGGAGGTCATAAAAGATTGGAACTTTCTAGGGGTTCTAGAGTTTTTCCCAGAAATTCAAGATGCAGAACTTTAGAAAGAAACGAATCAGGGAGGGCATTACCTATTATTTCTCAACAATCTATGAATAAACTTCCACGATACACTCTGAGAGTTCAGGAAAAAAAAAACTTCTCTGAAGTTTAAGAACGGACTTCCTAGAGAAAAAACTTTCCAAAAGTTCAGTTGGAACTTCCCAGAAGTGCCCGAGATTTTTCCCGAAGAGAATTTTTCAGAAATTCAGAATGAGGATTTCTCGATGTACAGGAAGATGATAAGAAAACAATTTTTCAGAGGCATATGTGGTCCTTCCTTAAATTGTGTGCAATAATAGTAACGGATTATGGACTGTGACTTTGTGGTGTTAAGATGATTTCTTTGGCTTTCAGGCTTTATAATAATGAAAAAAGACAATTTTCTATTTGACCTTTCTTTGTATTTGTATGTCCTCAAAAGTGATGTTCAATAGAATTACTAGACGTTTAAATGTAATAACAGAACATAATATGACAAAAACAGATATCTAGTAAGTAATTTATATAAGAAACAACACACACAGCATACCGAAACATTAAATTTTCACAGTAATCCCTAGAAGAAGGCGAAATATATAACGCCAAAACGTCGGAATATAGAAAATTGTCTGTTTTCATTATAATAAAGACTGAAAGCCAAAGAAATCAGCTTTGTGCAATAATTTCTCAGAAATTCAGGAACAAACTACCCCGAAGTTCAGGATAAAACCTCCCAAACGTCCAAAAGGGGACTTCTCAGAAGTTCAGGCAGAAACTTCCAACAAAGGTAAGGGAATTTCCCTAAAATTTCTGGAGCGGACTTTCCAAAAAAAAAAAACACATTTAAGTTGTAACTACCCAAAAGTGAAAAGAATTTCTTCGGAGTTCAGGATGGGACTTTAAGAAAGACAGAAGCTTAGGAAGAATAAGCTCAGGAAAAACTTCTCCAATCCAGGAATCGAGGAGAGGACTTCCCAGAAGTTCCGAAGGAAACTTCCCAACATTTAAGTTGTATTTACCCAAAAGTGCTATATTCCTTGAAGTTCAAAATTCCACCATTCCAGAATTTCAGAATGAAGCCTTCTCAGCGATCAGGAATTCCTCGAAGTTCAGGTAGATACTTTTGAGAAAAACAGGAAGAAACTTTCTGGAACTATTGAGCGTACTTCCTAGTAGTTCAAGCAGACATTTTTCAGAAATTCAGAAACAAACTTCCCCGATGCACTGGAGATATCTTCTCTGAAGTTCAGAAGAGGACTTCTTAAAAGTTCAAGAAGAAACTTCCAAAAAATTTTAGAAGATTTTCCAAGAAATTCCGGAAAATACTTGACCAAAGTTTTGGAGAAATTTTCTTCGCAGTTTAGGATGGAAATTACCAGAAGTTTAGAAAGTAGCGAAGGTTGGTTTTTGGAAGGTTAGGTTGTGAATCTCTGAGAACATCAGGAGTGATTGCCAAGAAGTTCATGAGATAACTTGCCTAAAGCTTAGGAGGAAAGAAATTTTAGTCCAGAATTTAAGCAATGCTCGTAGAAGATCAGGAGAGAGTTTCCCTGAAATTCAAGTGATAATCACTAACGAACCGAAGAAGCAGTCTACATGAAAATCATTTATATGATCACAATGCTATTTACTGCCTATGATAACATTTTTATCCTTATGTGGTCGACCAAAAAAAACTCCTTGGGGGGGTGGACGCACCAGCTCATAATTATATTTCTGTGTTTATTAGTGCCGATTTCAATTCTTTTGGCACCGTTAGATTCAAAAACTCATTCGCTTTATCAGCAATGATCATTTAAATTTATATGGTTCCTGTGAATCCGAGTTTCCGGAGCAAAGGTCCGGGTAAGTAGTGGTACGGAAACACTATTTGGAAACATCTATTTAATTTCCAAGAGTGGATGTCAAAATCTTCGGAATAATTCCTAGAAACTATTTCTATTCCATTGTGGGCCATATGCCGATTTGTTCCTGTAACAGCCATTCTGTAACAGGTTCCCGTGGGGCCTAGAGTGGCCATGAACATAATTAGGAAACCATGGCAATATGGGTATCAAAATTCATGAAATATCTCCAGTAGGATATTTTTCAACGTTTTGTGGCTATCTGATGATTTGTCCTCAGACCAGTCATTCTGGAACAAGTTCCCATTTGGTCTCGAGTAGCCATTAACATATTTAAAAGGAAACCTTGGCAATATGGGTTTTAAAATTCAGGGGGTCCAGGGTGAGATTCGAACTCGTGACTTAGGCGTGAGAGGTATGGATGTTACCCACTACGCTGGGGTCGCGCCCATCGAAACTGTGTTTAAACAATAACGAATAAAATCCTGAATACGCTTTCAACATTTAAACTTATCAGCTTCAATACTGACACCACACAAACCATTTGAGTTTTAAATGAAAATTACTCTGAGGAAAGCAATAGGATTCCCAAATTCTTTGAGTTCTTTCACTATGGACTGTTCCAGAAAGTATAAGCACACATTCAAAATAACAAAACAGTCATTTAATCAAAATATTTAATCACAGCCAAGATTCCTAACTTTTCCTCGAACATGACCCATTAGCTTCTGCACAGTGTTACTTCACAACATTTTGACCACTTTGACCACACATTTTGACCACACACAAAAAAGTCGTTTAATCATAATATTTAATCATAGCCAAGACTCCTAACTTTTCCTCGAATATGACCCATTAGCTTCTGCACAGTGGTACTTCCCACCATTTTGACCACTGTTGGCCGATCTTTTTTAAATTTTTGGATGTCGTCCGCTGGTTTTATAAATTTTCGAAGCTTTGCTTTGGTTGAAGCCCAAAAAGTCTCGATTGGCCGTGCCTTCGGGCATTTTGGATTCCAAAATGGTGAAATACATCGATTTTCAGCCTTTATACGCCGTTCTTGATCCCAAAGTATCCATATTGCAGGGCATTTTACAGTATTTCTAAGTTTTTCTGAAGCATAAGCCACTATTTTGGATTAAAAAATTGTGTCAAACATCGATTTACAGTCTTTATATGACATTTTTATCCAAAAGTATCAATGTTGCAGGCTTTTTGACAGAATTTTCCACTCTTCACGGAACTGAAGCCGCCATTTTGGATTCTAAAATGGTGTCATGCATTTATGTTCAGCCTTTATCCATTCGCGATCCAGCAGTATCCATATTCCGGGGTATTTAAAGTATTTTCCAGTTTTTCTGAAACATAAGCCAAAATTTAGTCGTTATTTGCCGTTTTTTATCCAAAGCTATCCATGTTGCAGGCTTTTTGACAGTAATTCTGACTCTTCACAGAATTGAGGTCACCATTTAGAATTTATAAATGGAATCGGACAACAATTTCCGGTGGTTGACATTATTTTGCATTGTTAAACCACCCATGAATTCCAAAATGGCGTGAGATATCAATTTTCAACCATTATGCGCCGTTTACTATCAAAAAAATCGATATTGCGAAGTTATTTGACAATTCCTCGATTTTTTCATAACACGCAACCTTTTGCGCAACAGAAGCCACAATCTTGAATTTCTAAATGGCGTCACCCATCGATTCTCATCCTTAAAACGCCGTTCCCGATCCAAAAATATCCATTTTGCAGGGTTCTTGAAAGTAATTCCCAGTTTTTCTATAACCCGAAGCCGCCATCTTGGATTACAAAATGTAACAAGCATATTACATGTTCAAACTATGGGTGAAATTGCTGTAGTCATGTGCCACCACCCACCTTCAGACAGTTGGGCCACTTTGAAAAGTGCGAAATCATTTTACAAAATGGAGCAGCACTTCAAAATAGAATAACTTTCATATTTTAAACTTAAATTTAGCATGGTTTGTTGCAAATGCTTCATAAAAGAGTGCCACGTGTTTTCAATGTTCTATCTTTAAGAGCAGCTTTAAAGAAGCTTTATTGAATAGGAACTGAAAATACTTCTTTCCCCATACTGAAAAAGTCCAAATCCCGTACGAAACTTCAAATCGATAGGCGTCAAGCTAAGTTTTTGGAACATTTCTTACCATAATTTACAATGTTCGTTCGTAAATTCGATTTTTGTTTAGTGAAATCGACACAGTCTACTCAATTCGCTCGAATATGTGAAATTCAGACTACGAATCTTGGTGAGTTAATGTATTGTATAGAATACATCGATTTGCAACGATAAATTTAATAATATGATTAAAAATCAGGAATTAAAAATGTCAAAACATTGATCGATCAATGAAACTCTTGTATAGGAGCCTATATGGGCTTATGAAATGTTGGCGAAATGTGGTTTTTTTTTAATTCAATGGAATTTCTTAATATTATTTGAAGATTTCCCCTTGAAGTCCCTAAATTTTTTTAAGTGAATAAATCCATTCAAAAACAAATTCCAAATTACATCAGATCTGGAAGTTTTCTGCATTTTCAAGTCAGTTGGCATCAAAAGCAAATTTCGAAGCACTGAAACTTCCCAAGTAACAATTTTAGTTTTATTCCAGCCGTATAGCACTCTTCCTGGCATTGTTGATAAAACTACACTCAAAACTGTTTTGTCTACCAACACCTCCTCTATGCTTCTTTAAAGCCGAAATTTGTACAAAGTGGCCCACTCTATAGACGGTTGTGAAAACAAGTTAATAAAACCTTTATAAGAACATAAAGATTTTGAAAATGTTCTAGTGAAAGATGTTATGACCACTTGAGAACCTTCATAAAACCTATTGGCTGCCATTGAAACCAGAATGTGGCCAAATGGCCACAGCTGTCAAACTTCACTGTGAAATCGAGGTTGGTTTTTGTTGTTCTGCTTTGTTCGATTCTCTGATCTTCTGATTCATTTAGCAGTCAATAATATTGAGAAAAAGGTCTAGTGTTGTGGGAAATTTTGTTTGATAGCAAAATATCCAAAACAAATTGTGTTTTTTACAGCGTATTATGCTCAAAATTATATGCGCATTTATTTTTATGGTGAATATTTGCACGATAAGAGCCGAAAATTAATGCGCCTCGGAAATTATGTGAATTTACAACAACATAAATCAAATTAAAACAAATATATTCAATAAATTAATCATGAATTTCCTGAAAAGTGATTGAAATTGGATGAGATTATCTAAAAGCAATGCAGAAATTAGTCTCCGATCTACAGTTTATTTGCAAACCATTGAAAATTTGATGCATTCATTTTTCCACATTTCAATTATTTCTTATATTTCAATATGGCGATTGGAAAAAAATCACAGTTTTGCCATAAAGCCAATTTTTCTTCGCAATGACTATTATAAAACTATTTGGTCTTATGGCGACTTCCTTCAATGCCAATTTGCCGTTTAATGCATTTACTGGAGGCAAAATGTTTTAAAATGCCTTTTCAACTGACCATAATAAGATAATATCAATGAGTCCTAAAACGGCATTTCCAATACAGCATTTTACGAGTTCATAAAGTCGAAACAAAACCTTTGATAGGAGTTAAAGAAATTTGAGAAACAAGGTTTTAAGATCGTTGTAAACAAGCTGTGTAGGTTCTCATAAACCTGACTAAAATATGAAACCTATTGGCGCATCTTGATGTCATAATAAAACCAAATTGATTTCTAGTGGCTTTGATAAAACCTTAAGAAAAAAGGATGGTTTTGGCAATGTTACTTGGGTTGGTTGCAATATATATTTAAATTTCCAAGACGTTGCACGAAATAAACCTATCGTGAACTTGAACGAGGCTTGCTGCCAACACAGCCCTTTTATCCACATACCTGTGATTTTTCGTGGAATTGCACAGACTTTCTCGGCTTCCAATAAAGCCTCTTGGGAATTACCTTGGATTGAGAACACAAGCTTTTACACATTTAGGATATTTGTTTATCTAAATAATCTTTTCTTGGTCCTCTGAGTAATAATAGTTGAACTGGCAATAACGGTTTAACAAAAAGAGAAATTATCGTTGCCTTATGTTGAAGGATTGCAAATCTAATGATTTCATTTTCAAATGGTGCATATTTCTTATTAGACTCGCTAATCAATTTCTTATATAAGTACTCAATCTGATCAACTACTGATAAGTCTCGCAGATTTTTTGCCTCTCTATAATATCATCGTCTCATCGTATCTTTACCGAAATAAGGACTCAGGATAAGTTGTTTGATAATAACGAGTACTTAAGCGCGAATTTGTCGTCTTTGAAAACTCGTATATTCAATCCACCATGGTCATTTCGAAGAGGAAGCGTTCACCTGTCCGATAGAATTCGAGGCTTACATGGGTGGCCTTTGTGCTACGAGAAATTTACGGAAGAATCCATTGTTTACGTTTGTCAGTTAGGTCCTAGTGAAAAATCTTTGTCGAAATGCAAGAGAACATTATTTACCTGCACCATAGGTAGGAACAACCAAGAAACGCTGAGGCGTGCCTTATTTTGCGGTACATACAGTTGGGTATAAACAAATTTCATTACATGACTATAAAATCTTCCCTGACCGTGGTGATAGTATCATTTAGTTCAGAAAACTCCAACAGTGATTACCTTCCAGTGACAGCGACAGTGGCAACACATCATCCTTCCAACACAATGTTTCTTTCTTCCATTCCAATGGTCAACCGGAACATCCTTACCAAGATGGATACAGTGCTTCAGAACCTGGAAACGCTACGCACCAAACATCAGACGATGCAATTCGACATTTCCGCTGGAATTGCGCACGATTCGGAAAAGGAAAACATCGTAAACAAAAACTGCAAAAATATCGATCTCGGTATAGGCGAAGCACGCATGACAATCGCTCTGATGGCTCATCTGCAGACCATTGATGACGAGTGGCAAAAACTACGATTGCAGGTCAAGCGGCTCTCCCAGGACAACAGCTGGCTGCGGAACGAGCTGCAAATCAGCCAAAAATACCTGCTGAAATGCGGAGTTGAACGTGGTGCAGCTTGAAGAGGAGAAAAAGGAGCTGGAGTTTGCAATTTCGGTGAAAAAGTACGACGATTTTATGGAAACCGGAGAGCTCCATGATAATTTGAATGATCCCACCTTGGATCTGTTTCCCGAAGATGAAGCCGAACACCACCTCACTAAGCGATCACCACTACCATCCAATACGTTCATGGACTATGAAGTCTCGACACGGCTCAGGAACATATACAACCTGGCGATCTATTATGCTACACACGGTAAATATGAAGTTGCTGTGCCGCTCTGTAGGCAAGCACTGGAGGATTTGGAACGGAGAGAATGGGCATGAGCATCTGGACGTCGCAACAATGTTGAATACTTTGGCGATGGTCTACAAGGACCAGGGTAATTACAAAGAAGCAACCAAACTGATGAATGAGGCATTGATACGGGTTAGATGCTTGGTGGATAGCCATCCATCGCTCACTGGGACTTTGAACAATATGGCCGTACTGTATGGTAAACGTGGTCGCTACAAGGATGCCGAACCGGCTGTGAAAACGAGCTTTGCAAATTCGGAGACTGTTCTGGGGGGAGACCATCCAAATGTGGCAATGCAGCTGAATAATCTTGCCTTACTTCGCAAGAGACCAGGGTAGGCACAGCGAGGTGGAGATTCACTGTCGGAGAGCGTTGGAAATTGAAAAGCAGCTGGGCACAGATGATCCGAACGTGACACAAACGAAGTGCAATTTGGCCGCTTGCTGTTTGAAGCTTCGGAAGTACAAGGAAGCGGAAGATCTATTGAAGGAGGTGCTGCGGAAGGCGCAAGATAGAGATTTTGGTGAAGTGGTCGACGAGGACCAGAACGGTGAGAAGGTCAACAATACTTTGTACCAGAAGAGCGGCACCTGGCACGAAACTGCAAGAGTTTATTCTCCCACGATTAAGACTATTCTGAAGCATCTTGCAAAGCTGTGTACGAAGCAGGGGAATTTCGAAGCTGCTAATCGGTTGAAGAATGATAAATTTCATAGCAAACACGAGATTTTGGATGTGTTAGGATGGTTGTGAAATAAACTGTATTTTTTCAAAACTCACGACGATTGTATGAACTTTTTTTATATTACTTAAGAAATAACCCTTTTAAACATCATTGTTCATCTTTTTGCATCATCAGACCCAAGTGATATCGTTGGATTGAAAATATTTTATGCATATAAATATAACCAATCAACAATTATAGGTTCAGAATCAGTGGAATATTACAACATTGGACAAAATAAAGTACTCAAAATGGACAAAATAGAATTAGCACTGTAGATGTA
>JAHHFK020006030.1:0-51935 GCA_024533555.2 Aedes koreicus
TTTATTGTTTATTGTTTATTGTTTATTGTTTATTGTTTATTGTTTATTGTTTATTGTTTATTGTTTATTGTTTATTGTTTATTGTTTATTGTTTATTGTTTATTGTTTATTGTTTATTGTTTATTGTTTATTGTTTATTGTTTATTGTTTATTGTTTATTGTTTATTGTTTATTGTTTATTGTTTATTGTTTATTGTTTATTGTTTATTGTTTATTGTTTATTGTTTATTGTTTATTGTTTATTGTTTATTGTTTATTGTTTATTGTTTATTGTTTATTGTTTATTGTTTATTGTTTATTGTTTATTGTTTATTGTTTATTGTTTATTGTTTATTGTTTATTGTTTATTGTTTATTGTTTATTGTTTATTGTTTATTGTTTATTGTTTATTGTTTATTGTTTATTGTTTATTGTTTATTGTTTATTGTTTATTGTTTATTGTTTATTGTTTATTGTTTATTGTTTATTGTTTATTGTTTATTGTTTATTGTTTATTGTTTATTGTTTATTGTTTATTGTTTATTGTTTATTGTTTATTGTTTATTGTTTATTGTTTATTGTTTATTGTTTATTGTTTATTGTTTATTGTTTATTGTTTATTGTTTATTGTTTATTGTTTATTGTTTATTGTTTATTGTTTATTGTTTATTGTTTATTGTTTGATGATAGGGAGTATGTGGAATCCCCTTTTTATAGTTTTTGCTTGCAATATTTTCTTTATTCACAAGTTACACAGACTTGAAACTATATCGTTTTGCTGTGCTGTAAAGAAGTTTCCGTCAGTAGCTGCCATAACCAGTAGTATTCCCTGGCGGAGCTGACAGGCAATACATAATTTAGGGATTCTCCTTCGCTTTCCAGAAAACTCCTATTCATTTCACCAAGAAGCGAAAAGCCACATTCAAGGCTGGCATCGAAGGCGAACCAATTCACTGAGCAATTCCACATCCTTAGAGTACACCCAAGTTAACAGCTTTAGGACAGAGCATTTCTCTTCAGTTTCCGCATCGGCCGATCTACACTCTTCCCTAACTAGTTAACTATGCATTCCTGGTCTCAAACCGTGACGTAAAACTGCATAACCTTACCTCCGGTTGTGTGCTTCTCCGCTTTTAAGCCAACTATTTTCCCACGTTTGGTCCGAGCGTTGAAGAAGCCAGCATGGTGTTAGCAAGCGCACTTTTTATTCGCATTCATGTTCCTCTCTTTCATTGTATCTCTTTTTTTTTCAATGGGGCAGCAGTAGAATCGTCGTCACAGTGTTCTAAAACAGTATTCATTCTTCGCTTTTCACGCTTCCGCATAACGATTCGACGCGTTCAGAGTGGCTAACCCGATTGGAATTTGTACTTATTTGGACGTCAGCGACTAGAATCTAGAAATTTATATTCAAGTAAAGGAAGGACGAAGAACTACTGGCTTTTCCTTTAACACCACTTTTGTTTTTGATTCTCGTTGATAGATAGGCCTATTTTGTCCTGGCACGGAATTCTGCAAATTGTAGACGAAATTTAACAGAAAGTGATTCAAGATCAATTTGTACGGAATTTAAAACTCCTCAATTAAAAAATAACTGCAATTCCATTAGCGTTTCAGAGGATCCCACTCAAACAGAAAATTTTCAACTATTACGAAACTTTCCACTTCATTTGAACCGACACTTTCCATTCGGCTTCTGTCTATTCGTTCCCAATAGTTCTTTCGCCCTAGCTACTGAATCGGCCCCACCAGTCCAGGCAGGCATGCGATGGGAAAAAGGAAATGTGCATAATTTGCATTTCCTCAACTGGCTGTAGGTAGCTATAGGCACACTTGACTGGCTGGCTAGTCTCGGCCGGGAAATGGCTTTTTCCTCGTCGTCTTGGCACTCAGCAAAAATGAATAACACCAAGCAGTGAACTGTAACTAAGCTATAAATACACGTTCCTGTTGGTTGAAGGAGCGACTTGATAAATGCGATTTGATGACACTTGGTGTGTGTGATGTGTGGGGTGGGAGGGCAGTCGCAAGAATGGAAAACTACATGCAACTCAGCGCTGGGATGGATGGACAGGAATAATTTAATATGGCAGGAGAAAATGCTTCGCTTGACAGGATATGCAGTTTTATTATTCCGATGATCAGCGGTGGATTGTGCCGGGAAAGTTGGAATAAATTGGAAATTCATGTTCCGATGGGATGGAAGGAGTGTTCTGCTGAACTTTTCCGAGGATAAACTTTTGCTCAAAGTGGATTTGGAGCTTCACTTCGCTAGTCGAGTTTAAATTCCCTTGTGCAATTCTGTTTTCTCCTAATAAAAATCCCAATTAAGCCTCACGTCTTTTTTGCTGTACAGACAGCAAAGCGGCAATTCACCAATGTGACGTGGCAAATTACCGGAAATTGCTTTGAATTGAAGGCAAGGGGATCACACCCGGACCGGACCGGCCGACACGGTTTTTGTGGTCATCCCATCATCGCTTCTGAGAAGGTTCAGAAAAGGAAGAAAGGTGCGTCTAAATTGGAGGTAAGTATAGTGTTATAAGTGGAAAGGACGACAGCCAACATGAAAATTAAGCTATAGGAATTTTCTTTAGGGCCAAACTTAAGTCACATTTATGTAGGTTACCTGGCGGTAGTGTAGTTTTATGCTGTTTGTAAGCCTGTTTTACCGGATGCTGGTTCTGAATCAGTCGAATGCACTGTTGCACGTCAGATTAGCTTTAGTTTTTCCCATTTGTTCCGAATATTTTTTTTAAAATCGTTGCTAATTTACCTTACCTATCAGACTAAGGCTGGAGTGGCAAAGGCAGCAATTCGCCAGCCGCGCAGCACCCGCGACGGATCCGTATTTCACCTTCTACTTGATCGTCGGTTCGTTCTCGAGAATAATTTTAACAGGGTTATCGCCCGACATTCTTTCGACAGGCCCAGCCCACTGAAGTTGACCGATTTTAGCGGTGTGTGTGTGTGTGATGAAAAAAGGTTCTCCTAGCAACTGATGCAATTCGCAGTTCATTCGCCTCGTCCAGGTTCCGTCGTCCATCCACCACTCCACCTTGCGTTAAAAACATCAAGGAAAGTTTGGTCCACCACGAGCATTGTCCATATTGCGTGGCTATAGAGGACTCCTGATCTATTTTATGTCTTGTTGTTGGTCAACTTTATAGTTTGGCGAACTTTGTTCAATCTAAGCGTCCTTTGGAGTCTAAAGTAAGCACGATTGCCAGCCATACTGTTCCTTTGTATCTCTCTGCCGATGTCATTATTGGCGGTAGCCAATGACCAAAATGGACGAATTCATCTTCCGACTCGAGTCTACGTGGTTTACGAACCGGCCCTTACGCCTAAAAGAAGGATAAATCTCCTGCTTAAAATGTGGGGGCAAAGTGGGAGAACTACAGATATGTTTTGTGTTTTGAAAGGCCATATTTCACTCAATTCTGTTTTCTTCACACAAATACTCCGTCTTATAAATTAAAAAATGAGAAAAAATCATTTTGGGATATCATTTGGCCATATTTGACTAATTTTATTCTGGGGAATCGGTTTAACCACTTTTGAACTTGTTATTAAATTCTCACGTGGTTTAAGTTGCTGCATGACAGGCTTTGGTTCAAACCAGAAACTTGACTTGATTTGTGTACATGGGTAATGTTTAAGTTCATAACTCGTAGGAAAGCAGCCAAAAATTATTCAATAAAGTCAGGGTAAGCGCCCAAATGCGTTTTTATTTCTAATATTTTTTTTATTACTGTTCCGCGAACCTTTTATTGACAAACATTGCGTCCGCTGCTCAAAGGATTTAGTGAAAGTTTGGCCCAAAATATTCTACGAGAACATATTTCTTAAAGCAGTTGATTTCCATTGAATGGCTCTAATTGGTGAGACCTTTCCATTTATATTTAAATAAAAAAAATTACTGCTTATTTTAATCATTAACAAATTCTTGCAGATTTATGGAATTCCCTCGCATCTAGACTTATCGATCTTAAGAAAAACAAATAAGGATGTTATTTTCCTTTATCGCTTGATCTGGTTAAATCGTGAGTTAGAGAAACATATTTTTTGTCGCTTGAGCTGAATGGAAACTGTCTTCTGAATTGCAGTAAGGATTGTGGTCAAATGGAATTTCTTTTCTAAATTTTGATCTTAATGTTGGCTGCTGAATAACTGAATATTTAGAAGATATAAGAATATGTTTCCTTATGGTTTTTATAATCACCGTTTCCGTAACATTTCCAAGGTACTAACGTATGCATTACGGATGGCGAGCAAAAAATGAACTACTGAAGGTAATTTCGCAGAACATATTTTTCTACAAAAAATCTTCGACAACAGTTTTGCTTGCGTCCGTTGCTAGAATCAGCTGTATGGATGAGTCGTACTGCATCAGCACTTGCGGTGTCCAAAACCTGTTTCAAGTTTTCGGATGTCTATTCGAATGGATCGGCAATCAACATGTCACGCTAACTTTTTGCCTTTGAAGAGAGATTGGGGATGAACGCACAATAGTAAGTTGCCTTACCTAAGAACAGCTGCAGTTCTTCCGGGGTTGTCGATCGAAGTTCATCACGGATAGCTTCGATGTGCATGTCCGATTTGTGTAGGCCGTGACGATCGATTCTGTGACCTAGGCCGGAATTCGCCGCTCCATATACAGCTCTCGAGGGACGAATGAGTGCATGCATCGTTGTGTTGAGAGTGACCACAAGGCGAAATTCATCATCGATTGGGAGATGCATGTAGTCATCGGTTAATCTTGTTGAATATTGTTCCAATCTTCGCTCGTCAATAATCATCCTTGGGTTGACGAATAGTTACCAGTGATTCGAATACCTCCGTTCTTCTTCATTACGATGGGGGTCGTTGCTCACTTTCTCTTAAAATTCAGAAGCTAGTTTCTTATCGATTTCCGCTGCATACCGGTCACGTAGAGCGAGGGGTATGTCCCAAGCCCTCGCAAAAACTTTAGAACGCTTTAGATGATTTTTCGCAGGCGCCCCTTCAAGCTTTTCTGGAACGTCGCTGAAGATGCTGTCGAAGCTGTCAAGAAGTTTCGACAGGCCCGAGCTGACCCGAGCAGAAGACGGTATTGGATTACCCTGGAGTTCATGGCACCAACCAATTCTGGTAGAGCTAACAACCGTACTTGCCGGATTGAAAGCAGCGTCTGGTAGAGGGATATTTGTTCTAACATATGGTGTGATTGGAGTAGTTGTAGTCTTGTGATACGTGGGATATCACAAGACGATTGGAGTCATTGTTTGCAATTGGCTTTTGGGCCCTTGACATGAGTTGTTCGAGACTGAAAAATAGAGGTCTGCTACGTGAAGGGCTGACAAAATCGGGATATTACTGTATTTTACAAGTTTTGCACCAAAAAAATATAAATAGGTATGCTTTTCTGCGTTCAGCTTTTTGTATCGAGTTGATGTGACATTGTTGGCAAATAAATGTTGCTTACGACAGTACACCAGCTGTTTATTACAATATTTATTTCTGTAATTACTTTTATACAGGTGCGCACATATTTTATCAGGTATGAACAAAGGCGATTAGGACTGATAATGGGATTAATTCTAATTGCTTATAAGGTTCAAGCGTGAATCTCCTGGCTAGTATGGATGAAAAGACACATGGGCACATCTATAAATATCCCCACTGCCTCAATTTATTTTATATATTGTCATATTTCTATAATGAAATTCTATAATGAAATCGGACGGGTTAATAAAGGGTGTATTCGATAAAAATGGCACACAGAAAATCCTCTGTAACTTTTGAATCGTATGAGTAAAAAACCTAGAAATTTGAGTAGATCTTATCCATAGTGTATTATTTACATCTGCCAAGTTTCATAGTTATACATTCAGTAGTTCCAGTCATGTCGTCGAAACAAGAAATTGTCTGTGAGAAAATTTTGTGCACTCACAATCAAAATCCAGGGGCGTCCCACCGGTGGATTGCTAAAAGGCTTGGAATTGCAAATACAACTGTGTCTCGTGTAATAAGAACCTTCAAGGAGCGTCTGAGTGTACAAAGTAAGGAAGGAAGTGGTCGTAAAAGTGGTCCAATGGACAGTAAAATGGCCAGGAAAGTCGTACAACAATTCAAGAACCGTCCAAACATGTCAATTCGAGATGTCGCTAAAAAGTCTAAGGTGTCAGTCGGTTTTGTGCAGAAAACCATGAAGCGTGCTGGGTTACATGTTTACAAAGTGCAAAAAGCCCCAAACCGGAATGAAAAACAAAACATCACTGCGAAAACCCGCGCCCGGAAACTTTACACGAAGCTGCTCACCAAATCCGGTTGCATCGTGATGGATGACGAAACATACGTCAAGGCCGACTTCCGTCAACTTCCTGGGCAAGAATATTTCGTTGCCAAGTCGAAGTTCGATGTTCCGGAGGATATTCGAAAGAAGAAACTGTCGAAATTTGCAAAGAAGTTTCTAATCTGGCAGGCGATTTGCGGATGTGGTGAAATAAGTGCTCCCTTCATCACTTCCGGAACAATAAACGGTGCGATTTACACGGAAGAGTGCCTTAAGAAGCGTCTCTTGCCATTCATTAAGAAGCACAAAGGAGCAACTCTGTTTTGGCCTGATCTAGCATCCTGCCACTACGCTCGGAACGTATTGGAGTGGTACCGAGCCAACGGAGTCAATTTTGTGCCAAAGGATATGAACCTACCAAATTCACCGGAACTTCGTCCAATTGAAAAATTCTGGGCAATTATGAAAACGGAACTTCGCAAACATCCCAAAACTATAAAAACAGAGCTAGAATTGAAGAAAATTTGGGTAAAAACAACCAAAACACTGGGAAAATCGGTTGTACAAAATTTGATGGGTGGAGTGAAAAGGAAGGTGCGGGCATTCGGGATGGGAGACGAAATCGAATAAAACAAATGTTGTAAATCAAAACTCATTAGTAGTTCTTAATTCCCTGAAAATTTCAAGAAAATCCTATAATCAGTTTAATTTTGATGAGTATATATGTGTGTGCCATTTTTATCGAATACAACCTTTACTATGATTAAATACTGTCCCTATAAATGCCCCTTACTGATAATCTAGTCTAATATTCTAATAGGCACTTTTCAGAACTTCCAGCAATATGCATCGTGTTCATCCATTTTCTAGAGTTTTTTTTTATAAATATTTAGAATGACTGAATTATTGAATTATTGGTTTCTTGAGGAGCTGACAAAATCTAACGAATACTGTATTTTAAATTGAATTTTTCAGTTCATAAAAATGATGAAGATGGGCCATTTTATTTATTTGTTTAAGTGATTCTTCATTATTCGAGTTGGATACAGGCGACTCGTGAGGTGGTAAGTGCTTCAAAGGACGTGGAGCAAGACAGGTAATTGGTACCCATTGTATCTATATTATTTAAATTTATTTTTAATAGGTTTGCGTCGACCATCGGTTGAATCGGTTGAATCGGTTGTGTCGATACTCTGTTTCGCAATATTTTTTTTTTATCGGGCGTAGCGTTTTGTCTATTGTTTCGGTTGCCTATTGTTGCCTAGCATGAGAAGTCGTGTTTTGCTGGGTAAGATGGGTGGGTGGTGAGGTACATAATTAATTGTGACCCAAATTATGTGTAAGCCGGGCCACTCTATCTTGGAAAAAAATTACCAATGTCCCATTTTGTAACAGACTCCAGCAGCATCCGTACTGTTAGTGTAGATCGATCCATGTTGGCTCTCACGCGTTGAGATGAATTACCGTGTTTTCCTGATAAAAAACCTCTATAACCTATAACCTATATGAAAAAAACACTATCATGTTTTGTGAGTGGCCCCAATAGCATCCTTACTGTTGGTTTGGATCGGTTTAAATCGGAAATCGGTTCTAATTTTTCAATATTTCACTTGACAGCTTATCGTTAACCAGAACGAACCCTGCTGTCCTATTATCCAGAATTCCAGTGATTTCTCATGGAAGTGCAGTGGACTCCGCGGCTTCCAATGAAGCGAGTATCACGTCAACATACCCTTTCTTTTCCTTACTTGACCTGCATTCGGGCGGGGCCGGCGCCGGTATTGCCTTAGTTTGGGATCATCCGTTTTTACACATTGAAGATGTATGTTAGTCCCAACCACCATCTGTTGATTCTCTGTGTAATAATAGCTGATCTGGCAACAACGGAGTAGCAACGTCGGGCGGTCAATCATGCTCATGCTCATGCGTTTAAATTAATTTTTGAACAATTTTTTGCGTCGGCAGAATTCCCTTAAACGTTATATGAAACATTTGTAGATCATTTAAGCTAAGGCCATGTCAAACTATCAAAGCTACACAAGATCAATACATCAGTTGCTGATCAAAAAAGTTAGATCAAATCAACATTCATAATTTTCAAACCCATTTTGAACAAAACCATTACCAAACAGTTGGTTTTAATATTCGATTTTGAAGGCCTGCCCATAATAGATACGTTGCGTTTGCATTTGCGTGTATTTGACAGTTTGTTCGTAAGTTTTCTGTGAAACTTACGTTTTTAATCACGGAGATAACTTTGTACACAGTGACCACCGTTACTATGAATTAGGAAGGACTGCAGATAGTAGACAAAACTCGCATATTCTTCAAAAAATAAGCAATTATACGTAATTAAAAAATATATAACTTAACTCACTTGAAAAAAAAATTATGAATAGATTCCATTGAAAGGTTCGAACAAATTAAAAGAGGTTTTGCAGTTTTCCGATAGTTTTAATTAATACATGCCAAGGCTAAGGGACAACGCAACTGATTTTTTTTTTAATTTATGTAGGCTCTTGTATGACTTATCGTCATGGGGGTACTAAAGTCCTCAAGTTCAGAGATTTTGCGTAAAGGGACTTCAGGTTCCAGATACCCGCTTCCCCCAAAGAATAAAACTTCATGGTTTCATTTACTCGCGTGCCGATAATAGGCTAAGACAGACGATAATTATTCACTACAACTTGTTGCTAAACAGTTTTTCTATGCAACGTAATTTTTCCGAGCTACAATTTTTAAATTAAGGTTAATGCTGAAATGCAAACGCCGGTTTCAGAAATTGGGTTGTTTAACCAATAAATAAATGTCGGTTTTTATATTCCGTTAAATCAGATTTATTTTGTGAGCATAAAATCATTTTTAGCGGTCACATAGACGATTAATCACAATTTTTAAATCAAATAAAATAAGTTTATTAAATGACACTAAAAAGATTTAGTGACAGTTAACTCCCATACAAAGTCTTATAGAGTTGCGTATGAATACTGTATTTTTCAAATGCAATCGCACACATATTTCCTGTGCATTAAAATTCATAACATTTTGGAAATACTCAAGCTCTTTAGTCAAATACATGTTGAGAATTCCGTTCAAATAAAAATGTCGATTAAAATGTTACACATTATCAGGCCATTCTGACTGGATATGCTCCTGATTGCTTCCACACAGCAAGTTGTCACTATTACAAACGTGGCAGGCTATATGTGTTAAATAAAAATTGCTTATTATTTTCAACCGTGGAATCAGCTGTCAAAGTGGTTGAATAAAACAGGGGTTTGTTAATTTATAAGAAGTATTATAGTCTGAATATAGACTTCTCCAAATGCTTAAGTGTGAGGTGATGGAGTGTGATGGTATGAAAAAATCGATGTACGTACACATCGCATTTCTTATTCACACAATAGAAAAGTCAGAGAAGTCAATTTAAGATCAAATCATTAAAAGTATCTATTTATTTATATTTATATATTCGTTCGACGAGGAACAAACCTACTTTATACTAGCAGGTCTGAATATTTTATCTAACCTTGGAGCAGATTAAATTATTTTCCGTGTAAAATGTGTGACTTCAACCGCAAGATGTCGCGACTAAAGGGCGATACGGTCAAAATTTGGTCAATATCAACTTGACGTATTTCTTTCAATTTTGCATTTAAAAAACCTGAACACCCCTCATTTTGAAGGTGTGTGTGTGTAGAATGTTGCTCCTATTTTGATTTTGGAATTCACTCTTCAGTTGTCAATATGCCGTCCAAGCAAGAAGAGCAGCGTATCAAAATTTTGCTCGCGCATCGCGAAAATCCGAGCTACTCGCACGCAAAGTTGGCAAAATCGCTAAAAGTTGCCAAATCAACCGTTACAAATGTAATTAAAGTGTTTGGGGAACGTTTGTCGACAGCCAGGAAGTCTGGATCGGGGGGAAATCGAAAACCGGAAGCCGCTGAGACGACAAAGAGAGTTGCCGGTAGTTTCAAGCGAAACCCTAACCTATCTCTCCGAGATGCCGCAAATAAGCTGGGTGTATCGTCTACAACCGTGCATCGAGCCAAAAAACGAGCCGGACTATCGACTTACAAGAAGGTAGTGACTCCAAATCGCGATGATAAACAAAATACGACGGCCAAAGCGCGATCCCGGAGGCTGTACACGACGATGCTGACGAAGTTTGACTGCGTGGTAATGGGCGACGAAACCTACGTCAAAGCCGACTACAAGCAGGACTACAAGGACAGGAGTTTTATACGGCAAAAGGAAGGGGAAAGGTAGCAGATATTTTCAAGCACACGAAACTGTCAAAGTTCGCAAAGAAATATCTGGTTTGGCAAGCCATCTGTACCTGTGGCTTGAAAAGCAGCATTTTAATAGCTTCCGGGACTGTCAACCAAGAAATTTACGTGAAAGAGTGTTTGAATAAACGTCTGCTGCCTTTCCTGAAGAAACACGGTTGTTCCGTACTGTTTTGGCCGGATTTGGCATCTTGCCATTACGGTAAAAAGGCCATGGAGTGGTACGCCGCCAACAACGTGCAGGTGGTTCCCAAGGACAAGAACCCTCCCAACACGCCAGAGCTCCGCCCAATTGAGAAATACTGGGCTATTGTCAAGCGGAACCTAAAGAAGACCAAAAAACTGCTAAGGACGAGCAGCAGTTCAAGGCAAACTGGCTTTCTGCGGCGAAGAAGGTGGACAAGGTGGCTGTACAAAATCTGATGGCAGGGGTCAAGCGTAAGGCCCGGCAATTCGGATTTGGAAAAGCGGAAGCCTAACTGAATATTTTTCCTGAATTTTATACTAATTGAACTTGAAAAAGAAATTTAATTTGATTTTTTAAATAAACGATTTCACCGATTTACACGCGTTTTCCCTTGACCAAATTTTGACCGTATCACCCTCTAAGAGCACCAAAAATTCATCATTATTTGTCGTTCAAGATATACTTCCGTTCTGTGGCTTCACGCACGCAAGCTATCGTGTCTATCGTCGTGTAAAGAAAGTCTGTTCCCACAGATAACCTCAAAGTTTTCGATGTGGTTCGCGAAAGAAATATTCAGATTTTAAAGATCTTTTTGACAGCTGTTTGTTATGTGTTCGTCCAAAATGCACTACCACATTTTCAGAAGGCACAATACCCCACCCAGAGCTCAATGGCATCTTCCGTAAATTTCTCACGGCACAAAGGCTACCCGTGTAAGCCTCAAAATTCTATCCGATAGGTGAACTCTTCCTCTTCTAAATGACCGTGATGGATTGATTAGGCGAGTTTTCAATAACGAAAAATTCGTGGAAAAAGCCATCGCTTACGTTTGTCAGTTAGGCCCTAATGAAAAATTGTCGAATTGTCTTTTAAATGTGTGCGTCGCAGATTTTAAAGTTGATTTCGTTATGTATTTATTACCTACGTAAATTATTCCACTTCAGCTGGAATTACAGAATGAAATACTTTACAGCGACACATCAGGTACGGATGAGATAAACACCGAAAATATACCCGAACTGACCACATAATCTGGTTACACCAATGTCCATTATCCCATAAACGTCTAACCTGAGGCTGAAAGTACCAACTTTGTGTCCGTTTTACTTTAATTTGGAAAGCCTTTATATTCACCCCAGGGAAATAATCGCACCAAAAGTCAAACAACCAGTGAACAATGGAAAACGGAAACTTTTCATGTTGCCCTGTACATCTGGGTCACGCAACCCATAGGGGACGGAGACGCATTCAAATCACGAACTGCAGGATAAATAACCCCTGTCGGAGCATATCCCGTTGAATCAGTAACGAGAGAGAGAGGGTGTCGTAAAAGAACTCCAAAGGAACTGAAGCCAGTTCGGGGGCAGTGGATTGTAGTTTTTTCGGCTACATCATCGGGACGGCGCGTGGCGCCCCGAAGTCGAGCTCAAATTAACAGCTCTCGTTTCCGCTCTAAATGGGCCCCCCCATCACGGGATCGAACGGAAGAGGGATAATAACTTCATCGATGTTGGATTTTCTCTGGTCTGGAATTGGTATCATTATCCAATTTGAGGCTGTGGTCTCCAATCAAACAGACGGAATTCAACCCTGCTGCGAAGCGAAGAAAAATTGACAAAATCGTAGCAACCAAACGTGACTCTCCCATATCGTTTCGTATGTGTACGTACAACTGTCAAACGATCCTATCCTTTGCTTAACGTATGGTCATCAAAATTTATGACCTCTTTATTGCTACTGCATCTTCCACAGCAATCATCGCATTCGGGACACCATAGATAGTCCCAAACCAAAGCAGGCGCCTTCATCAACTGAACTGTGTGTTGTATAGACTAGCTGAGAATTCCAACAGTCCCACGCACGAATCTGGTCGTAATCTCTTCATCCGACGAAAAAAAAAAGGAATCAAACAGGGTGACTGTCGAAAAGCTCCTCAGGGAGATTGGAACAGACGAGTCGGTCGACTTCAAGCATCGGTAAATATTGGTACGGATTCCTTCCGATCTGGATGTATTTACATATGGGGTCCAATGGCCTCAATCGAGGTTAGACCCACCCACTTCCCTTACCTTTTCATTGTTCCTCCTTCCGAGACGAGGACGAGGACTACGGATGGGCCGAGGGACCACTAAACATGGGGAAATCTCGTCATTATCGGTTTTCGGTGTTATCTGTCTGCTCGATTTTCGTGTTGATTTTTCGGATCCAACCGTCGTAGGCACTGGGCCTGGGTTTGGCATCGATTTTTTCTTCTCTCCTTCTGTTCGATGCTACAAACAACAGACTACGAGGGACGAGGCCGAACGCTTTGTCGCTCTTGAAATGCTTGGTCAAGTGGGAAGTTGATTCGGTGGATTTTATTTCCCTTTGCTTCCTGGCTCGTTGGAACCGTCCGGGTGACAGATGGTTTACATTTACGTTTTTTTTTTTTCGGGTGACAGTTGACTGTGAATGACAGAATTTCCATGAACTCAACGATGATCGGGTTGACGATGATAATAGTGTTGGTGTGTGGGACGTGTTTCAATCGGATATGAGCTGAATTTAGTTTATTGGCAAACTTGTAGATTACGTAGAGTTTTGTTTGATTTTTCCAATGTTTGAGGAAAATTTTGCTTGTTCAATCAGTATTGAAATTAATTCGAATTGAGTAGTCCGTTACTTTAAAAAACGGTAAACTCCAACTGGAATCGTCTGAGGATTAAATCCTGATTAAAAATGTTGAGCTGCTTTTGTTTTCGGACCAGAGTTTGTTAAAGACGACCTTAAACACACATTTTGCAGTTCATACAAACGGGGAGGGTATTAAAAGATAATCCGAGTCGGGCTTACTACCATCATTGCTCCTCTAGGAAAATGGTAATGCAGGTAAAATAATCTCATTGTGCGTTACAGCTTATTGTGAACAAAGGGTTTGAATTCATGCTATTTGGAAAGTTCGAAGGAAGGAAAATGTACACTAAATTTTGATGAATAATAAACGATTGTCAAATTTCCATCCTCATCGATTAGAAGATGCAAGATATCTTTATTTCAATTGTGTGATCATCAATTCTTTCGAACAAAGTCAGAGCCTCCTTCGATCCATTCGAGACCTGTTCCTGATGCCTCAAAGAAGATTTCTTAAATATTTTGATTCCATCAAAATACAAGCCAATTTTAAATGAATTAACTCGAAGCGTTTTTCGGATAAACTTAAACTGTTGTGAACTCCTTTAGATCAGTACCGCCTGCTGAGCACTACTTAGAATGGGCCATTATTTTCAAGTGACAAAAAACCTCATCTGTTTTATCATCTCACACAGCAACAATCTCAACAAGTCATCGTTTTACTACGCGCCATGGGGGAAGCCCGAAGCCACTGCAGCAACGGCAAGGACAACGTCGGTGAAGTCCATTATCAATGAATGGCTTCATGGCGTCGACAACGGCGAGAAGGAATTAAGTGTTGCAGCTTCAAACCAGGTAGCAACTTCGGTCGGTGGCTGAAACTATCCGCAGCCAGGATTATTGCAATTTCGGACAGGATTAAAAACGATGGGGATTTGTCCAACGTTGGTTTTTGGGGATGATGAATAATTGATGTCGTCATTAAGAGTGTTTCGGGATTTACGTTCTGCTGTTTCCAGGTCCATAAAACACGAGAGTTGGTCCACGCCAAAATGTGAACCGTTTGGACGTGACCCTTTTCTTATAAAGAACATTTCCAATGACTGCTATGATTCACATTGTGTGGCTACTATTGAACGGGGTGGTTTACTTTGTTTTATCAAGGCAGATTAATTGAATGTTTATAGATATACATAGTACCTTCTAGTACACTGGTTGAGCAAATTCATCCATAATGGTTGTCCCAATATTTACTGAGAGTATGTTTGTTTATTGAATCTAACGCACAACGGCCGGCAGTTATATTATGGAAGAAATCTGTTTACAACAATCCTTTAAGTGACCATTGAAAGCAGCTTTAATTCGGAAGTTGAAAGGTGATGGTTCTACTGCTGGTCCAGGAAACCATTTCGAGATGACTGAAAGTCAGGACCATTCCATTACAATTAGATAAAAGGTGTTTCGATCAAAATTTGGTCGATCTAAACTTGACGCATTTCCTTTCATCGTGCATTAAAATATTTTTTACACCCCTCATTTTGAAGATGAGTGCGTGTAGAGCATCATGCCTCTATTTTAATTTTGAGATTAGCACTTCAGTTATCAAAATGTCGTCGAAGAAAGAGAAGCAACGCATCAAAATTTTGCACGTGCATGGCGAAAATCCAAACTACTCTCACGCCAAGTTGGCGAAATTGTTGAATGTGGCTAAATCAACTGTTACCAACGTATTATATGTGTTTGGTGAACAGGAAAGCTGTATCGGGGGAAATCGAAAGCCGGAGGCCACAGCGACGACAAAAAGAGTTGCCCGCTGTTTCGAGCGGAACCCCAACCTCTCCGTCCGAGATGTCGCAAAAAAACTCGGAGTGGCGCCTTCAACCGTGGATAGAGATAAAAAACGAACTGGACTGTCGACTTACAAGAAAGTGGTGACTCCAAATCGCGACGATAAACAAAACACGTCGGCCAAAGCACGATCGTGAAAGTCGACGATGCTGACGAAGTTTGATTGCGTGGTACAGGACGATGAAACTTACGCCAAGGCAGACTTTAAACAGCTTCCTGGACAGGAATTTTATATAGCAACTGGACGGGGAAAGGTGGCAGATATTTTGAAGCACATTAAACTGTCAAAGTTCGCAAAGAAATATCTGGTGTGGCAGGCCATCGGAACCTGTGGCTTGAAGAGCAATGTTTACATTGCGACCAGAACCGTCAACCAGGAAATTTATCTAAGCGAGTGCCTACAAAAACGTCTACTGCCTTTCCTGAAGCGACACAATTGTTCCGTTCTATTTTGGCCGGATTTGGCATCTTGCCATTACGGAAAAAAGGCCATGGAGTGGTATGCTGCCAACAACGTTCAAGTGGTGCCCAAGGTCACGAACCCTCCCAACATGCCAGAGCACCGCCCAATCGAAGTGCAGTGCGTCTCTTGGCAATTGAACTCTGAACGCTGAAATAACAGTTTTGGTTAAGTTTAGCAATAAAGACATAAGCCTGGATTCCCCGTCGACTTGTTATGAACAAATTCTATAATGTTAAGTCTCAAATCTTTGTACACACACATACAGATACACACATACACAATTTATCGACCTGAGTCATATAACACTATGGATATCCGGACCTTCTATCAAAATATAAGACTTGGAGTGATCCTATAGTCTTTACAGTGCACGAGAAAGCCTAACAGTTAAAAGGGATAAGTATATGGAAATGTTGAGGGGATAATGTATGCCTGCGCCGATCCACGCCGCCGTCGCCGCCGCCAAGCACGACCGCGGCGTGGCGCCGGCTGAAAATACCGGATTGAAAATACCATACACGCCGCCGCCGATTCAAAATAGAAAAATACTTATAACCCCCCTGGCTACGCCTATGAGTTAAGTCAAAATCTGTTCTCTTGTCGCGCCTAAGTGATCTACTTATGCCTGTCACGAAAATGAGATGTTTTGAACTGTTGTATAGCAGTGATGAGAATAGTGATGATATTACCAATGACAATGATTTGACGTCTGCAGGAACAGAGCGCCGAAAGCTTAGAGATGCTTAGAATCCTTTAGAGCTGCCTACCGGTCAGTAAGTATACTTTGAAGCAAATGAGGTTGCAATGCATAAGAAAAAATAAATGAAATTTTACAGGTTTTTGGCTTATTTTCGAGTCTTCAAAGATTGCTTCAAGTACCTCTTAGATATCCTTGACGTAAAACATGGTCCAATCTTAAAATAGAATCGTCATCTATCGTACCAACAATCAAGTTGGTTGCTGCTATGATGTTTTTTTTTGCGGAAGGCAGTTACCGAAAAGGAACCGGAAATGAGTCGTAGGAGTTTGTCAGCCTACGATGTCAAAAATGTTATCCAAAGTCATCGAAAATGTTATCCAAAAGTCATGTGTCAATGGCACCAACGTGAAAATATTTAAACCAAAAGCATATTACAATCGCAAAGGCTATCATAGTCTGAACGTTATGGTGATAAGGTACAACTAAATGATTTAGTTGACTTATTAATAATTATAACTATTAATATAACTAGTTGACTTATTAATAATTATAATTATCGTACAGGTTTGTGATCTTAACATGATCATTCGATTGCCCTTCGGTTCAGAAAGGGGTATGGGCGCGTTCTGCCTAGTTGGTCGCGGCAGATTTCATCTGTGAATGGGCTGCCACATCAACGTTCAAAAGTGCCTGAACCAAATGGACTGCTTGTAATGATCACTTGAAGATGCGATGGGGGATCATTTGTGTCTATTTTACTTCTCGTGCGGATCGAGACGACAATTCTCGCTTCGTTGTCGCGCGACTCGTCTCGCTCTATTCCGAACGTCGATCCGTGCGGGACGAGACGTTCATTTCGTATCGAGAGGAAGGGATGAACCGATGCCAATGTGAAGTTTACTCAGAGAAACGGGAGACTTGTCAAACTGAGAAAAGTTTATCGCGGAGTTTATAATAAGGGCGAATCCAATTATGTTTGATAATAAATATGTTTTAATATGCTTATTACGTTAAATAATTGCATAGATAGAGCCATCAATACATGTAATAATAACAATGTGTAATTGTTTTCGTCGCTTGGAAACTATTCCATGAATTTTTGAATGATTTTGTAACAACTTTTGTAACTAAAGAGGTAATTGAAATTCGTCCTATTCATAATGATATGTTTTGATCTTAGCTCGTTGGATTTTTCTATAAAGATAACCAGAATAAAGTGCCAGTTGCATCGTTAGTTATAAATAACAGTTTAAAGAGTGTTTATTTTCCCATCTGTACGAAACGATGAGTTCTTTTGAGTTCTGGTTCAGTGACGATGAGGAGGAAACTGGAGATTTCCAACCAGAAAGGGTACGGCTTGAGCGTCGCTGATTGCGAGATACCAGCAATCCTTTGGATATTCCACAAGATTCGTGAGTATCGGTTCAAATCCTACAATTAAAAAAAATAAGATTATTTTCGATTTCAGGTTTATTGAGTACTTTCGAGTTTCAAAAGAACTCTTCCGATATTTACTGGACAGTGTGGAAGATAAACTAGAAGGAGTTAAATCGTCATCTGTGCCGCCAATGTTGAAACTATCAGCAGCATTTCGGTTCTTTGCAGAAGGAAGTTACCAAAAAGGTGTTGGTAACGATTTGTTCGCGAGAATGGCTCAACCGACATTTTCCAAAGTATTGGCAGCTGTTATTGATGTGTTGGAAGCAGAAGTTTGCCCGGCAGCCATACGTTTTCCGGTTTCAGAGGACGAAAAGGACGAAATCAAACGCGGTTTTTACGAAAAAACTGGATTCCCTGGCGTGATAGGATGCGTCGATGGAACGCATGTGAGGATTTTCAAGCCAGTGAGCGACATTCAGCATCTATATTACAACAGGAAAGGATTTCACAGTTTGAACGCAATGGTTGTACGTATGAATTAGTATCGAAGCAAAAGCATGAAGTTTATTATTTTAATTATCTTTTCAGGTCTGTGATCATAAACAGTTTGTCCGAAACGTGGATGCCAATAGTCCCGGTGCTAATCACGATTCCTTCATTTGGAATAATAATCCGTTGGATGTAGAGCTGAACCGACAATACCGGAATGGAGAAAGAAACACGTGGCTTTTGGGTAAAAAAAAAGATAAATACATGGAAATTTAACATACATGGAGCTTTACATTATGTCTTGTATTTGTTCACAGGAGACGCAGGATACCCTTTGAAGCCGTACCTGATAACACCATTCCGTGCTTCTTGTGATGCAAGGCAGACTAAATTCAACGAAATCCACGCAAAGACCAGGATAACAGTTGAGAGAACGTTTGGAGTGTTGAAGAATGTGTTCAGGTGCATTTTAGCAGCTCGCCAACTACACTATAAGCCTGAAAAGGCAGCCAGAATAGTGAATGTGTGTTGTGCCTTGCACAATTTAAGAAAACGCTTTAATGTACCCGAACATATCATGGAATGGGAATCAATCGACGACAATCAAATTGTTTATTTCGCAAACGATGATGTGGCCAACGAGTCAGCAAATGAAATAAGACAGGGAATTATGCGTTCGATAACTGATCAATAAACAAATTTAATACTTGGAGTCTTCAAAATTATTATTCAATTTAAAATTATGGAGAAGTGCTCTAGAAATTTATGTTCAGGGTATTCGGAAGGGGAAATCTTCAACAAATTTTGTAATTTCGTAACAATAGTAATGAGAGATGAATTTTTCTTTTTGTTTTATATTTTCATTTCATTTCAATATATTTCTTTTTCACTTCTTTTCTTTCTACTTTTTGTACTCCTGGCGCTCCAAAATCTCTAGTTTCGCCTTCTTATATTTTAAAAGTTCAAGCTTATACTCTAATTCTGCTTTTCTATCCTTCTCTTTCTGATGCTAATTAGCTCGCCGTTCCTTAACTTCTTGCTCCCGTAACTTGAACATTTTGCGGGCATACCTTGCACATTCTCCGGTATGCTCCACAATCTTTCTCATGCATTCAGTCTGTTCCAGCAGCAAGTCGTGACGGATATCCATGTTATGCTGACACCGTCGCTTACGCTGCGCAGTACGGGAGCTCCTGTTCTGTTCTGAGTCCTGAGTATTCTCAATACCTTTTGCTTCCTCTGCGGTTGGGTCCCCTTCTTCAGCTGTGTCCAACTGCGGTTCGATGATGCTTGAAAGCATCGGCGATCCTGGCGGTGACGGTGTTTTGCGAGGCTGACTGGAACTCGGCATAGCGCTTGGCACAGATGTGGGATGTACGAGTAGACCGAACGAGGAACCTACAAATAAGAGATTTATCAATTTAAATAACCACACTTAATCTTGATGATTAGTACATACCGGAGTGGTTAACCATTTTTTCCAAGGATAATAATTTAACCACCGCATCTTCATTAGCTGACAACACCTTCATGCTATTCGGCCCGCCCCCAGTTGCTTTGGCCTCACGGCTATTATGAGCTAATTTGTTCTTAACGCTGCATTTGTAATCAGTCCAAACCTGAGAAGTCAAAATATAAAATATATACTATATGTAATTTCATGTTATTTTATCGTGTCAACGATTCTGCTTAAATTAAACGAGTTGATATCTTTTACAAGTATTTAAAACCATGGTCCATTGACGATATTTGTTAAATGATATATTACTTATGAACCATTTAAGTGAGGCATATTTGCAAGAATATTTTTCTGACAAAAAAAAATGCTTTTAAGTACTATAATATAATGGACTATACACAAATATCTAACTAATATATAAGCAAATTTAAGAACCGATCTTTTTTTTAATTGATTAATAACATACCTTCTGCCAGTCTTTAACCGTCCTAATTGGTGGGCCAAAACTGTTCAGGCCATTGGTCATCTCGTTCCAAACCTGCTCATACGAATGTCGGTTTATTCCAGCCGCTTCGCAAAACTTTTGTCCTCTCGCCACCGACGGATTCGCAGTCATCCGGTCAACCAGCAAGTTGAATTGCTTCCGGTTGGTCACTCGCACCCTGAAATCAAATATGTTTGATGATTAAATCCATCTTCGAGCATTTTGAGAATTAAAACTTACCTCTTCACTTCCATTTTTTTCCTTTTTGAACCGTTCTCGATTGCCTCTGATGTATCGAGAGTACTCGCGTGAAATAGTCGTTCCGAGTAGACATTTGTCAATACAGATTGACAATCAGAATGCAGTGAGATCCACTTCATCAAGGTTCATCCACTTTGACAATTGTCGCTTCATACGGAAACGGGAATAGTATTTGTCGCGCAACTCGACTCGTTTCGATCCGCACGGGAAGTAGAATAGACACAATCGTATTCGGAGTTGACAGCACCCTCTCCGATTACAACAAAATGTGTTTAATAAAAAAATGACTACTCATACAAAAAAATGATGTGATTATCACAAAATTAGTCAAGTCTTAAGAAAAAAATATTGAAAAAAACCAAAATGAGCTCTACACTGAAAAAAATCATTTAATAAAATTCAAAGTCGATTTAAAAAAAAACACCATTTTCGATTTCAATGAAATTTTTTCTTAAGATAGGTAGTTATGTTCCCTACAAACCGTATGTATATCACAAGATGGGAATTTTTAAGGAACCAAAGTTTTTCTAACAAAAACTTTTTCATGTCCCATTGATTTTTTTTTCAGTGTATTTTGTTATCAAAAACTAATCCAGTGAAGGTTATACGACTATGTAGTCATCTCAAAATGCAATGAAACTTATTCACGCAGCAGCACTCAAGAAGTACTACTCAATATACAATATTAGAACACGCATTTCATACGTGCTAGTGTAATTTCTACCAAAACGTTTCTACCTCTTTTCTTACCTAATAGAGTGTAGAGGTATTTACTCTATTCAGAGTCCCGCCAGTAAACCGTAAAAAAATAATAATAATAAGAATATGATCATTCGATATCTTGATACAAATCACCCTGGCTCTGCGCCTGACTCGTTTATTTGGAACTCAAGCCCTTTTAATAGCCTGCTAGAATCAAACTTCATGAATGGCGGCAGAAACTCATGGACACTGGGAACGTTTGTCATGCAAACAGAACACAATAACCTTTTCAAATGCAATTATCAAATAATGCAATTACCTGATTATTTTAATATATTACAAGCTGAACGGTTGTTGCTTGTTGCTACGCTTGCAACTAAGTGAATTAAAATTTAATAGAACTGGCGCGCTTCTGGTTGTTTTTCGGAATAAGTTTTGTTAAAACATTTCTGTCTGCTAATGTGTGATTTCAATTATAGAGTTTAAGTTTTTGATTTGGTTTTTGTTTTTATTTTTGTTTGTGTTTTTAATTTAACCCTCGGATTGGTTGTTTTTACCATGGTTTTTCTTTCTGTGTAGAAGCATTTCATAGACAAATTTTTATCTCCAAACTACGCCTTATCATGTCAGTTTGAACGTAATTTCCTCTTACATAACACATTTTGAGTTTTAGTTGCCTGGATAATCCTCATGTTCGGTTGAAATTTGTGTTTCATTTGTATGAGAGCCTTACTTTTCAGAGAGGGAGCGATCTCAAACCACCATAGAAACATTTCTTGCCTCCAAAAACCCCTATATGCTAAATTTGGTTCCATTTGCTTGATTAATTCGCAATTTATGCGGAAATTTGTGTTTCATTTGTATAAGAGTACCTCTTTTCCGAAAGAGGAGGGATCTCGAACCACCATAGAAACATTTCTGACCTCTAAAAACCCCCACATGCAAAATGTGGTTCCATTTGCTTGATTAGTTTTCGAGCTATGCAGAAATTTCTGTTTAATCTATCTGAGAGCCTCCCTTCTAGAGAGGGGAGGGGTCTCGAACTACCATAGAAACATTTTTTGCCTCCAAAAAACTCCACATGCCAAACTTGTTTCCATTTCCTTGATTAGTTTTCGAGTTTTGCAGAAATTTGTGTTTCATTTGTCCGAGAGGGGGGAGGGGTCTCGAACCACCATAGAAATATATTTGTCCTCCAAAAACCGCTGTATGCCAAATTTGGTTCCATTTGCTTGATTAGCTCTCGAGTTATGCAGAAAGTTGTGTTTCACTTGTATGGGAGCCTCCCCTTCCTGAGAAGGGAGGGGTCTCTTACTTTCATAAGAACCTTTTTTGGCCCCAAATTTCCATCCTCCTGTACGCCGCCAAAGATGGTCCTAAGCACCCGGCGTTCGAAAACACCAAGTGCTTGCAGGTTCTCCTCGAGCATCCGTCTCGTGCCCGTAGAGAACAACTGGTCCTATCAGCGTTTTGTACATGGTACATTTAGTGCGGGGGTGAATCTTTCTTGACCGCAAGTTCTTCTGGAGCCCGTAGTAGGCACGACTTCCACTGATCATGCGTCTTCGGATTTCACGGCTGTTGTCGTTGTCAGCCGTAAGCAAGGATCCAAGGTAGATGAATTCTTCCACCACCTCGAATGTATCGCCGTCTATCGTAACACTGCTGCCTAGGCGGTCCCTGTCGCGCTCGGTACCTCCTGCTAGCATGTACTTTGTTTTCGACACATTCACCTCCAGTCCGACTTTCGCAGCTTCGCGTTTTAAGCGAGTGTACATTTCTGCCACCGTTTCAAATCTTCTGCCGACAATGTTCATGTCATCCGCAAAACAAACGAGCTGACCGGATCGAGTGAAAATCGTACCCCGGCTGTTGAGCCCGGCTCTTCGCATGACACCTTCTAGCGGAATGTTGAACAACAGGCACGAAAGTCCATCACCTTGACGTAGTCCCCGGCGTGATTCAAACGAGCTGGAATGTTCGCCCGAAATCTTCACGCAGTTTCGCACACCGTCCATCGTAGCTTTAATCAGTCTAGTGAGCTTCCCGGGAAAGCCGTTCTCGTCCATAATCTTCCATAGCTCTATGCGGTCGATACTGTCGTACGCCGCCTTGAAATCGATGAACAGATGATGCGTCGGGATCTGGTATTCGCGGCATTTTTGGAGGATTTGCCGTACAGTTAAGATCTGGTCCGTCGTCGAGCGCCCGTCGATGAAACCGGCCTGATAACTTCCCACGAACTCATTTACTTTTGGTGAAAGCCGGCGGAAGATGACCTGGGATAGCACTTTGTAGGCAGCGTTTAGGACTGTGATCGCTCGGTAGTTCTCACACTCCAGCTTGTCGCCTTTCTTGTAGATAGGGCATATAACCCCTTGCTTCCACTCCTCCGGTAGCTGTTCTGTTTCCCAGATTTGGACTATCAGCCGATGCAGATAGATGGCCAGCCTTTCCGGGCCCATCTTGATGAGTTCAGCTCCGATGCCATCTTTGCCAGCTGCTTTGTTATTCTTGAGTTGTTGGATAGCATCCTTAACTTCCCTCAGCGTGGGAGCTGGTTCGTTCCCATCCTCTGCTGTGCTGACGTAGTCATTTCTTCCACCGACTTGGACTTCAACGCCCGCGTCCTCTGCGCCATTCAGGTGTTCGTCGTAGTGCTGCTTCCACCTTTCGATCACCTCACGGCCGTCTGTCAGAAGGCCCCCATCTTTATCCCTACAAATTTCGGCTCGCGGCACAAAGCCTTTTCGGGACGTGTTGAGCTTCTGATAGAACTTCCGTGTTTCTTGGGAACGGTACAGCTGCTCCATCGCCTCGCACTCAGCTTCTTCCAGGCGGCGTTTCTTTTCCTGGAATAGGCGGGTCTGCTTCCGTTTATAACGCTTCTCGTTCTGCCGGGTCCCGTGCTGTAGCATTATTGCCCGCGCTGCGTTCTTCTCCTCCAAAACCTCCCTGCACTCTTCGTCGAACCAGTCGTTCCCTCGACTCCGCTCAACGTACCCGACGACGTTCTCTGCTGCGTCGTTGATGGCTGCTTTGATATTCCTCCAGCAGTCCTCGAGAGGGGCTTCGTCGAGCACACCCTCATCCGGCAACGCTGCATCGATATTCTGCGCGTAGGCCGTGGTGACATCCGGTTGCTTCAGCCGCCGTAGGTTGTACCGTGGCGGGCGTCGGTACCGTACGTTGTTTACGACGGATAGTTCTGGGCGCAGTTTTACCATCACCAGGTAGTGGTCGGAGTCGACGTTAGCGCCACGATAGGTCCTGACGTCGGTAATGTCGGAAAAGTGCCGTCCATCGATCAGAACGTGGTCGATTTGCGATTCTGTCTGCTGCGGTGATCTCCAGGTGTACTTATACTGGAGGCTGTGCTGGAAGTAGGTGCTACGAATGGCCATATTTTTGGAGGCGGTGAAATCAATAAGTTGGAGGCCGTTGTCGTTCGTTCGCTGGTGAGCGCTGAACTTTCCAATAGTCAGCCTAAATTCCTCCTCATGGCCAACTTGAGCATTGAGGTCCCCGATGATGATCTTGACGTCATGGTTTGGGCAGCGGTTGTACTCACGTTCGAGCTGCGCGTAAGATGCCTCTTTGTCATCATCGGTGCTTCCAGAGTGTGGGCTGTGCACGTTGATAATGCTGAAGTTGAAGAACCGGCCCTTGGTTCTCAACCTGCACATTCGGTCATTGATCGGCCACCACCCGATCACGCGCTTCTGCATGTCACCCATCACTATAAAAGCTGTTCCCAGCTCGTGTGTGTTGCCGCAGCTCTGGTAGATGGTATGGTTACCTCTAAACGTACGCACCATGGATCCCTTCCAGCACACCTCCTGCAGCGCTACGATGCCAAACTTACGATCCTTCAGTGCATCGGAGAGTATGCGGGTACTTCCGACGAAGTTGAGCGATCGGCAGTTCCACGTACCGAGTTTCCAATCGCTAGTCCTGTTTCGTCGCTGTGGTCCTCGCCGATTGTTCTGGGTCGTATTCTGCTGTAAATGTTCCTGTGCTTGCTTTTTTGCAGGGCCTGACACCAACCCCCTACTTTCCGGAGGACCATAGTGCTCAGTTGAATTTAGAGTCCCACGCTGGCACATGGACGGTGATTCAGCCGCCCCTGACATGGGGAACAGACGCTGTTTTGAGCCGCTCCTAACCTGGAGAACAGACGCTCTGAAGCTGCATTGGCATTTCCTCCGAATGCAGGTGCTAAATAGCTTGGTTATAGCGCCGCTGCTCGCGTCAGTTGTGTAGGTATAGTAAATGGAGACTTTATTTTCGAATATTCTTGTTGGAGGTTAAAAACCGACCACTCGAGCCAATAGTTCTTTTTTTTTTTTTTTAGGGTGGAGTGGCTAGTCCGCCGTATGTGCTTTACAACGCACCAGATGCGGAACAATAGAATGCAAGTGGTATCGATTGGGGTGGGTGGTCTTGTTCGGTTTTGAATTGCAACGAGCTTTGGCACCAACAAAACTAAAATCGGTACAAAAATAGCTCAGTATGTAATCGGAGACTCTACTGTTTGATAACTATACATCAAACATATCATGTCATATCTTCTCAACGAAATGTTCAAATGAAAAAAAAATTTAATAGCGTTCTATGAGAATGTTGTAGCTTTCATTTGCCGTCAACAGAACAGAAATCGGTTCACAAATGGTTGAGAAACCGATGTGACATAATTTGTAACACACACACACACACACACACACACACACACACACACACACACACACACACACACACACACACACACACACACACACACACACACACACACGCGCGTAGAGACATGTGCTTAGTTTTTCGAGCTGAGTCGAATGGTTTATGGGGCCTCGGATAAAAAGTCGAGTTTTCAAGCGATCTTAATACCCTTGTAAGAAGGGTAAAAGGGTTCAAACTTCTATCAGAATATGCTGCTTTCCCCTCGAAATACACTTTTAGTGTTTTAGTTGCTTGGATAATTATCATGTTGGGTTGGAATTTATGCTTCATTTGTATGAGAGCCCCCCCCCCCCTTCGGAGAGGGGTGGTGTCTCGAACCACCATAAAAAAATAATTCTGCCTCTAAAACCACCCCAAATTTGTGTTTCATTTGTATGAGAGCCCCCGCTTCCAAAGAGGGGAGGGTTCTCGAACCACCGTGGAAACATTTTTTCCTTCAAAAACCTCTACATGCTAAAGTTGGTTCCTTTTGCATGATTTGTTCTCAAGTTATGCACAAATTTGTTTAATTTGTATGGGAGCCCCCCCCCCCTCTTCCAGACGGGAAGTAGTCTCGAACCATCATAAGAAACTTTTCCTACCCCAAATACTCCTACATACAAAGTATCATAATTCTCATGTTTGGGTGACATTTGTGTTTCATTTGTGTGAGAGACCCCCCCACCCCACTTCCAAAGAGGGGAGATGTCTCGAACCACCGTGGAAACGTTTCTTGCCTTTAAAAACTTCCACATGCCAAATTTTGTTCCATTTGTTTAATTTGTTCTCGAGTTATGCAAAAAAAATCTGTTTCAGTTGTATGAGAGCCATCCCTTTCTGATAGGGGAGGGGTCTTAGACTACCATAGAAACATTTCTTGTCCCCAAAAACTCCCACATGCCAAATTTGGTTCTATTTTCTTGATTAGTTCTAGAGTTATGCAGAAATTTTAGTTTCCTTTGTATGAGAGCCCCCTTTCTAGGAGAAGGGGAGGAGTCTCAAACCACCATAGTAACATTTATCGCCTCCAAAAACCCCCAGATTTCAAATTTCCTTGATTAGTTCTCGAGTTATGCAGAAATATGTGTTTCATTTGTATGGGAGACCCCCCCCCCCTCAGAGAAGGGAGGGGTATTTTACTAACTTAAAAACCTTCCCTGGTCCCAAAAACTCCTCCATACAAAATTTCACGCCGATCGGTTCAGTAGTGTCCGAGTCTATAAGGTTCAGACAGACAGACAGACAGACAGAAATTCATTTTTCTATGTATGGATATAGATAGATAGCTAGATTAACTGTGTTGCAATCATTTCGTGTTCACCCTTTAGTTCCTGACCTTCCTCGCCTTGGTGGTTAATGGAACGATCGGGCTATCAAACTTTTGGTTTTTTACTGGCTGGGAAGGGAGAAGGCTGCTCTCTTCGCGCGGCGCAGCCTACCTCGGAGTGGCTCGAAATGGCGTCTGTTTTCCATGTTAGGAGCGGCTGATTATCGTCGTTGTGCCAGCGTGGGATTCTAAAAAGTGTCGTTCTCGATGGTCTCCACTGTGTCAGGGGTTAGTCAGCCTTTATAACATCATTAATTTCAAAAAATCTAGAGCGGTGCACTAAATTGTTATACTGGTGCGATTTCCATATCTGAGCAACAGCTTTCGAAATAAAAGCTGAATTGAAGGCGACGAAATAAATCTTAGACTTTGATATTACCTTTGATTATTACCTTGGTTGCTACTCTGACATTTGACATCACCGTTACCGTGATAACGCCTGTATTGAACTGACGACCGTTCCATTTCAAAATATTTTCTCCGAAATCGTTCGCATCCTTTCCACCTGTTTCCAGTCAACTCAGATTTGATCAAAGGCTTGGAAAACAATTCATCGTTCCTCAAAGAAAGATTTTCAAAGTTCAAAATTTTCCCACCCCAGCTCCAGTCCGATCCGGTCGAATACATCAAACGAACGCAATCAAACTTTCGGAAATCTAAGCCACAACACGGTGCTCGAATTCGACAAAAGCAATCAAACATTTCCTAATCAAATAAATATGTTCAACCCTGGAAAGCCTAATTCCTCAAAAGCCTCGTCGCTTAATAATCGATGGGACGAAACGGTGCGAAGGAGCACCCCTCCCACTCTACACCGTAGTTGTTTACCTAGCAACCTAGGGATGGGTCGATTGGCCGCTCATGGCAGGCTGCGAGTCTAATCTATCTACCTAACCCACTCATCGGTATAGTTGCTGGATGCGATGCGGCGTCTTTGGGCACAGAACCTGGATTAAGGCTCAATTAAGAGAATGGCTTCTCCCGGCCGGTGGTGAGCACTATCGCATTACAATCTTCGCAGTGCCTCCTACTTCTTCTTCCTTTCGGCGTGGGCGGTGCGGGCGGTGGGAATGTTAATCTCAGTCAAAGGCAAACGTTACACCGGGCTTGGATCGTGATCAGACAGACAGCGAACCAGATTTGTTTTGCTACCTTGTTGGGGGGTTGTTGGAAAAGGCTCTAAATAAGCTTCGGACGAGGAGGAGTTACTTACCTATTGCATAGTATCGATTGGAGATTTTCCCACTACCGGTTGGAAAGGAGCTAGCACGGAAAGGTTGTTTCCTTCAGGGGTGATGGTGAAAGTTTTAAGAAGTATTTTACTAGATTACCAGGTACTGAGTCACGTCTTAAGAGCTTTCGAGAGGCGAGTGAGTTTCTGATAGTTGGTAGTAATTAGACGAGAGCAGATTTAATATTCAAGGATGACCAATCTGAAAGTTGGTCTAATTTGAAATGACCAATAGAAGCTGACCATTCGGAAATAGAAAACCATTCTGAGTAAGTTCCTGCTATAACCGATTCCAAACTGGATTTCCATAGCTGACCGCAGTTGCACTGGCACTGGAAAGGCGTTTTGTGAGGAAATGACAGCAGATTGCAAATGAAAACGTTGCACGTCATGCTTGCTTGGATTCGTAACGAGTGAGAGAACGCAAAAAGGTAAAGAGTAAATCCAGGAGTATTCGACACAGGATGCGGACAGGAGTTTTCTAATTAATTTTCTACCTCTGCCTGACTCTGGGAAGGAAACTTCTAACAACCACTCACGAACGTGTGCAGGGAACAGTCGGCTTCTGTTATAGTTTGGCCCGATGTGGTGGGCTGGAAGGGTGGACTGTCGTAAAAAAATGAGATGACTGGATACAATTGTTGCATACGTTGGTTGTCAGGTACGGGACAGTAGGAAACGGCTGAAATGCGTCTGTGCAATGTTCTATTTTTTTATCTTCCGGGAAAAAGAATTAACAACTGTTTGTTTTTTAGTGCAATAATAGCTAATTAAAAAGTTCAAACACCTACATACGACGGTGAAAAGGAAATTCCATCTGCGCATGGGTTTATCAAGCAGCAAACTCAGCATATTCCTATTTTAATGATCGATGTTAGAGCAATCTAATTAATCCTTCACCCTCGTGATATTACCGACCTAGGCTAACCTTTTACCTTCCAAACAGTCCTTCCGATAGCATCAGCCAATGAACAACATGTCTCCGGGATCATCTCTAAGCACTTCGCATCCATAGCAAATGTCAAACCTCAATTGTTTACCGCCTTCCCGTACGCTTCAGACAAACGGGGATGTGACAAATAAATCTAACTACTCAAGCCAGGAACACGTACATAGTTTTTCCAACTCTGTAGAAAAATCACATCAACGATAACAGCAACAACAACAATAACAACAATAGAATTGCTTCTCCCCCTTTCTATCAATATATTAGGTACGTGTGTATGAGTGTATCATATAAAGCCGATTTACACGCGCTGGATGGAGCTTTCAAAGGAGCTTGGAGCTGCCGCACTATCCCGTCCCATTTCCACGTCCACTTCACCGGCTCAGACTTTTGCCTTCACAGTTTCATTCCAACCATCCAATTTCGAACGATGTAATCCTTTTTACCGGAGTACCAGGTACCATCCCACAATATCACAGCACAGAACGAGGGAAAAGCTGCTTTTCCATTTGACCGACTATGCTGCTCCTATCTGTCACCAGCGATAGACGTAGAGAGAGAGATGAGGAATCAATCTGTTATGGAAATGTGGGTGGTTGAAGGTGGTGAATGCAATCAGAACTTCTTCGGCTTTAGCACCCGGGTTTGGGCGGGTCGAATGTTTATTCGCATTTGACTCAAACACAAAATAAGTTGTTTTGACTTCCTTTGGGGGGGGAGAAGGGTTTAAAAAAATTTCTTTGGGGGGGGGGGGTGGAAAAGGAAAGAAAGGGAAAGGGTAAATCCGGGGTTGAATGTTGGGGGAAGGGGAAAAACAACCTTATGGTGTGCGTTCTTCAAATTCTTAAATATAAAATAAAACTAATTTTTTTAAGAATTACTTAAGAATTTTGCAATTTTATTTAGAATCTTAAATTCTAAAATTCTTAAATTCTTAAATTCTTAAATTCTTAAATTCTTAAATTCTTAAATTCTTAAATTCTTAAATTCTTAAATTCTTAAATTCTTAAATTCTTAAATTCTTAAATTCTTAAATTCTTAAATTCTTAAATTCTTAAATTCTTAAATTCTTAAATTCTTAAATTCTTAAATTCTTAAATTCTTAAATTCTTAAATTCATAAATTCTTAAATTCTTAAATTCTTAAATTCTTAAATTCTTAAATTCTTAAATTCTTAAATTCTTAAATTCTTAAATTCTTAAATTCTTAAATTCTTAAATTTTTTTAAATTCTTAAATTCTTAAATTCTTAAATTCTTAAATTCTTAAATTCTTAAATTCTTAAATTCTTAAATTCTTAAATTCTTAAATTCTTAAATTCTTAAATTCTTAAATTCTTAAATTCTTAAATTCTTAAATTCTTAAATTCTTAAATTCTTAAATTCTTAAATTCTTAAATTCTTAAATTCTTAAATTCTTAAATTCTTAAATTCTTAAATTCTTAAATTCTTAAATTCTTAAATTCTTAAATTCTTAAATTCTTAAATTCTTAAATTCTTAAATTCTTAAATTCTTAAATTCTTAAATTCTTAAATTCTTAAATTCTTAAATTCTTAAATTCTTAAATTCTTAAATTCTTAAATTCTTAAATTCTTAAATTCTTAAATTCTTAAATTCTTAAATTCTTAAATTCTTAAATTCTTAAATTCTTAAATTCTTAAATTCTTAAATTCTTAAATTCTTAAATTCTTAAATTCTTAAATTCTTAAATTCTTAAATTCTTAAATTCTTAAATTCTTAAATTCTTAAATTCTTAAATTCTTAAATTCTTAAATTCTTAAATTCTTAAATTCTTAAATTCTTAAATTCTTAAATTCTTAAATTCTTAAATTCTTAAATTCTTAAATTCTTAAATTCTTAAATTCTTAAATTCTTAAATTCTTAAATTCTTAAATTCTTAAATTCTTAAATTCTTAAATTCTTAAATTCTTAAATTCTTAAATTCTTAAATTCTTAAATTCTTAAATTCTTAAATTCTTAAATTCTTAAATTCTTAAATTCTTAAATTCTTTAATTCTTAAATTCTTAAATTCTTAAATTCTTAAATTCTTAAATTCTTAAATTCTTAAATTCTTAAATTCTTAAATTCTTAAATTCTTAAATTCTTAAATTCTTAAATTCTTAAATTCTTAAATAAATTCTTAAATTCTTAAATTCTTAAATTCTTAAATTCTTAAATTCTTAAATTCTTAAATTCTTAAATTCTTAAATTCTTAAATTCTTAAATTCTTAAATTCTTAAATTCTTAAATTCTTAAATTCTTAAATTCTTAAATTCTTAAATTCTTAAATTCTTAAATTCTTAAATTCTTAAATTCTTAAATTCTTAAATTCTTAAATTCTTAAATTTAAATTCTTAAATTTCTTAAATTCTTAAATTTAAATTCTTAAATTCTTAAATTTTAAATTTAAATTCTTAAATTCTTAAATTCTTAAATTTTAAATTTTAAATTCTTAAATTCTTAAATTTTTCTTAAATTCTTAAATTTAAATTTAAATTCTTAAATTCTTAAATTCTTAAATTCTTAAATTCTTAAATTCTTAAATTCTTAAATTCTTAAATTCTTAAATTCTTAAATTCTTAAATTCTTAAATTCTTAAATTCTTAAATTCTTAAATTCTTAAATTCTTAAATTCTTAAATTCTTAAATTCTTAAATTCTTAAATTCTTAAATTCTTAAATTCTTAAATTTAAATTCTTAAATTCTTAAATTCTTAAATTCTTAAATTCTTAAATTCTTAAATTCTTAAATTCCTAAATTCTTAAATTCCTCAATTCTTAAATTCTTAAATTCTTAAATTAATTTCTTAAATTCTTAAATTCTTAAATTTTAAATTCTTAAATTCTTAAATTCTTAAATTTTTAAATTCTTAAATTCTTAAATTCTTAAATTCTTAAATTCTTAAATTCTTAAATTCTTAAATTCTTAAATTCTTAAATTCTTAAATTCTTAAATTCTTAAATTCTTAAATTCTTAAATTCTTAAATTCTTAAATTCTTAAATTCTTAAATTCTTAAATTCTTAAATTCTTAAATTCTTAAATTCTTAAATTCTTAAATTCTTAAATTCTTAAATTCTTAAATTCTTAAATTCTTAAATTCTTAAATTCTTAAATTTTAAATTTTAAATTTAATTTTTTAAATTCTTAAATTCTTAAATTCTTAAATTCTTAAATTCTTAAATTCTTAAATTCTTAAATTCTTAAATTTTTAAATTCTTAAATTCTTAAATTCTTAAATTTAAATTTAAATTCTTAAATTCTTAAATTCTTAAATTCTAAATTCTTAAATTCTTAAATTCTTAAATTCTTAAATTCTTAAATTCTTAAATTTTAAATTCTTAAATTTTAAATTCTTAAATTCTTAAATTCTTAAATTCTTAAATTCTTAAATTCTTAAATTCTTAAATTCTTAAATTCTTAAATTCTTAAATTCTTAAATTCTTAAATTCTTAAATTCTTAAATTCTTAAATTCTTAAATTCTTAAATTCTTAAATTCTTAAATTCTTAAATTCTTAAATTCTTAAATTCTTAAATTCTTAAATTCTTAAATTCTTAAATTCTTAAATTCTTAAATTCTTAAATTCTTAAATTCTTAAATTCTTAAATTCTTAAATTCTTAAATTCTTAAATTTAAATTCTTAAATTCTTAAATTCTTAAATTAAATTTAAATTCTTAAATTCTTAAATTCTTAAATTTTAAATTCTTAAATTCTTAAATTCTTAAATTCTTAAATTCTTAAATTTAAATTCTTAAATTCTTAAATTCTTAAATTCTTAAATTCTTAAATTCTTAAATTCTTAAATTCTTAAATTCTTAAATTCTTAAATTTTTAAATTCTTAAATTTAAATTCTTAAATTCTTAAATTCTTAAATTCTTAAATTTTTAAATTCTTAAATTCTTAAATTCTTAAATTCTTAATAAAGGCACGGCAGGTTGTGAAATTGAATAAAAGTAGTTAAAAATGAGAGTTGGGCAAGTTTGAAAGGCGGTATTCGATCGAGTGCACAGTCTCTTGGCTAGCTACCCCAGTGCAGGGTAGGCAAGGGGGAGGATATCCCCCTTGGTAGGCAAAAGAGTGCGCGCTTGATCGTGCTCTTATACCGCCAATGGCACAGAGCAGTTCTAACGATATGAAATTTCTGTTAACACTTCTTAAGGCTAAATGTGACCGAAATCAATTTCCAATTAGAGGTTTTGAAAGACACAACTTTCCATTTCAAACATTATAATTGATTACGTGCTTCATGCAACAACAAACAACATGATTAGTTAAATGTATATAAATAGTTGTTAATCTTTGTATTGATTACTTCATACATTGAATTTTAGTTATTTTCTTTTATTTCATATTTTATTATTTTCTTCTGCTCTTATTTGCATATTTCCATTATTTCATACTAACATATTAACATTTCCTCATTCATATTTTCATATTCTCAGATTTTCATTTTTCCGTGATTCATACTTTCATATTTTTACATATTCACTTATTCGTTTTTTCAAGTGGTCATATTTTCGTATGTCCATGCATGTCCATTTGCATATTTTATTATATTCGTTTGTTTTTTAATACATCCACATTTATATATCTTAATATATAACTGCATGTGTTCATAAATTTATATTGTCATATTAGTAAATTTTCTTATTTTAATACTTTCATATTCTCATATTTTCTTGTTTTCGTATTTAAATATTTTTATGAATGTACATTTTAATTTTCTAGTTTCTTCGTTTTTTTTTATATCTGTGTTTTTCATATTCAATTTTGCATGTTTTCATATTTTTATATATTTATATTTTGATGATTTCATATTTTCGTATATTTTCATATGTTCATATTTTCATATTTTCATATGTTTATATTTTCATATTTTCATATATTCATATTTTCATATTTTCATGTTTTCATTTTTACATATTTCGTATATTCAGGTTTTCATATTTTCATATTTTCATAGTTTCATATTTTCATATTTTCATATTTTCATATTTTCATATTTTCATATTTTCATATTTTCATATTTTCATATTTTCATATTTTCATATTTTCATATTTTCATATTTTCATATTTTCATATCTTCATATTTTCATATTTTAATATTTTTATATTTTCATTTATTCATATATTCATACATTCATATTTTCATATTTTCATATGTTCATGTTTTCATTTTTTCATATTTTCATGTTCTCATATTTGCATATTTTCATATCTTCATAGTTTGATATTTTCATTTTTTTCATATTTTCATATATTCATATTTTCATATTCTCATATTTTCGTAATTTCATATTTTCATATTTTGCCGATATATTAGTTAATGTATATATTTAATATTTTTATATTTTCATATGTACCTTATTTCAAGTGGTAATATTTTCATATGTTCATATATTTTTATTTTCATTTATAATAAATATCCTTATTTTCAAGTTTTCCTATTTTATATACGCCTGTATTCATATTTTCTTTTTATAATTTTTTCACATGTGCATATGGAATTTTTTGTTCTCCTGATTTTACTATATTTTCGTTATTACATTTTCTTCGTAACTTGACATTTCCATATGCTCGTTATTTCATATTTGCATATAACTGTTATTTAGAATATCAAACTTTCAATAGTTCCATATTTTCACATCTGTATTAAAAGTCTCATGTTAGCACATTTTCATATTTTAGTTTGTTAATATTAATGTGTGAATGTGCGCGCGCGCTTGTGTGTGTGTGTGTGTGTGTGTGTGTGTGTGTGTGTGTGTGTGTGTGTGTGTGTGTGTGTTCATTCCTTGATATTTTCATATATTGTATTTTAATATTCTCATGTTTATTTCATTTATTCAAATTTTTATCTTTCCATTTTTTTATGTTTTCATATTTTCATGTTTGCATCTTCCCATTTATTTATGTTTAGATATATCCATGTGTACATTAGTTTATACTCTCATATTTTGACTGTTCCAGATTTTCATATGTTATTCAATTCATATCGCCATGTTTTCATATATTTTTATTTGAATATTTAAAAAATATTTGTTTTCATATTAACAAATTTTAATTTTCTCGTATTGTCATATTCTCATTCATTATTATATTTATCTTTTTTTGTCATTTTCATGTTTGATATGCATATATTCATATCCTCATACATGCACATTATTTATCATCTTTTTTATTTTCTCTACTGCTCCTTCTTCCTTTTAATCTTCATGAAACTGTTCACACGAATTACTAAATCCATCGTTGAAATGCTGACATTTGAAGCTAACATTTGATAATATTTTCTTGTTCTTATTTTAATTTTTCGCTGTTCCTTTGTGTAGCAATATTGTACGCTCAATAATTTATTTCCAAGATTATTCAATCAAAGAACAAAACATGGAAAAGCAAATCTTATCAAATCAATATCATGTCTTTTAATTTCATGGTAATTGGTTGGAAGACTCTCAATCTTAGTTTACCAACAGCTCATCGGTACTTTTGCGAACAAAATAAATTAGTTTAAATAAGTATTTCTATCTGAACCATCTAGAAATCCCTTTTATACATAATTTAAAAGGCAAACTGCTCTTTTTAAACGAACAATGGAGGAACAATACTGCTTCTTCATTACATTAAAATTGTGATTCAAGTTCCACTTCACATCGACGAAATGCTCTTTCTTTAGTGTGTACCAAAAAGCTGAAGTCAACTTTCACAGTTTCTAAAACCATTATACCCAGAAGAATGTGGTCAGTTTGATTCTCTCAAAAAAGCAAAATTGTCTTGCCGTGACGATAGATTTAATATATGTTGCCCAACAGATCCATAGCTATCCTGACATTCAAACAGGATGTCCGGTAAGGAATAATTTTCTCTATATATTTCGGAAAGATTCTTTCGACCTTTTGTCTTTTGACCTTTTGTCTTTCGACCTTATGTCATACAATCTCCGTGAGGTTCACAGACTCATGAAAACGTTCAGGACACCATTAAAGACTTCATTAATTATCCGTCTCATCATTCGACATTTTGTCTACTCGCCTTTTCATGCGTTCGACCTTTTGTATTTCGACCTTTTGTCTTTCGACCTTTTGTATTCCAACCTTTTGCATTTCGACCTTTTGTCTTTCGACCTTATGTCTCTCGATCTTTTGTCTTTCGACCTTTTGCCTTTCGACCTTTTATCTTTCGACCTTTTGTATTCCAACCTTTTGCATTTCAACCTTTTGTCTTTCGACCTTTTGTAATCCAACCTTTTGTCTTTTGACCTTTTGTCTTTCGACCTTATGTCTCTCGATCTTTTGTTGTTCGACCTTTTGCTTTTCAACCTTTTATCTTTCGACCTTTTATCTTTCGACCTTTTGTCTTTCGACCGTTTGTATTCCAACCTTTTGCATTTTGACCTTTTGTCTTTCGACCTTTCGACCTTTTGCATTCCAACCTTTTGCATTTCGACCTTTTGCATTTCGACCTTTTGTCTTTCGACCTTTTGCCTTTCGACCTTTTATCTTTCGGCCTTTTGTCTTTCGACCTTTTGTCTTTTGACCTTTTGCCTTTCGACCTTTTGTCTTTCGATCTTTTGCCTTTCGACCTTTTGTCATACAATCCCCGTGAGGTTCAATGACTAATGAAAACTTTCAGGACATTATTCAAGGCTCATTGAGCATTCTGTCCATCTATCATCCAATTAGATGTTTTTTTCGACTACTGTGCCCCTTGTCATCATTCGACCTTTTGTCACACTAACAATCTTTCGACCTTTTGTCCACTCGACCTTTTGTACGTTCGACTTTTTGTCCTTTCGACCTCTTGTCATTTGACGTTTTTTCATTTGACGTTTTGTCATTCGATCTTTTATCTTTTGACCTTTTGTGATACTACTCTATGTGGTTAGCAGACTCATTTAAACTTTCAGGATATTATGCAGGTCGTAGATCCTCAAATCTCCAGATTCAGTTCCAGATCTGAAGTTCAGAATAATTTGAAGAACAGCAAATATCTTATAGGCTCCTGGTTTATATGAGCTACAATAGTGGAATACCTGTTAGAAGTGGAAGAGGAGGATATGTGATTACCATTCAATTCAACGTCTTTTGCCACTAAGGAGTGTATCGAAAATAAGCTATCCACAAACTTTCTTTCAAATTATGTTGAAAACCGATATTTTATTCATACAAAAAATTGATCCTTTATTGTACGAGGTTAAACTTGAACATAATGAAGACCGGATGAAATTTAAGTTATTCCTTCACGAATTTTCGAACTTTGGATCGAATGCTTTTCATCAAGTTCCGGACAAGTGTTGCATCGCATTTTTTGGACGCTTGAGTCCAAATTTTTTTTAACTCCTGCATGTTCCCAGCTGCCTTACCAGTCTTCTTGAAGACCCTCTTCACGATTGCCCAGTAACGTTCGATGGGTCGAAGCTGAGGGCAATTTGGTGGATTGATATTTTTCTCAACGAAATCTATACCCTTTTCCGCAAGCCAATTGAGAGTGGTTTTGGCATAGTGAGCCGACGCTAAATCCGGCCAAAACAGTGGAGGTGTACTATGCTTCTTATATAAAGGCAACAATCTCTTCTGGAGACACTCAGATCGATAGATTTCCGCATTTATAGTTCCGGTAGTGTAGAAAATGGTTGACTTCAAACCACAGGAACATATTGCTTGCCATACCAGTACCTTTCGACCGAATCTCTCCACTTGATTCGACCTGTCCGCATCGCTTACATCCTCCCCAACGACGGCAGTAAAGTATTGTGGACCTGGAAGGGTTTTTGAGTCCTCCTTTACATAGGTCTCATCGTCCATCAAAACGCATGCATCCGGACGCTGCAAAAGACGCGAATACAATTTCCGGGCCCTTGTTGCTGCTCGCTTCTTCTGTTCTGCACTTTGTTTCGAGATTTTCTGCTTCTTGTAGGTCTTCAGGTGCTTTCGCCTCTTGATACGCTGGATCATTCCGACACTCGTTCCTGCTTTTTTGGCCAAATCACGTATTGACATTGATTTATTCTTCATGATTAGAGATACCACTTTCTGCTTCAGTTTCGGGTTGGAAGAACCGGGTTTTCTGCCTCTTCCTGGTAGTTCATCCAAAGAATAGTGTTCCCCAAACTTATTAATGATGGTTTTAACACTCGCATGATGAATTCCAAACCGCTTCGCCAATTTTCGCATAGTAATACCCTTCTCACTGAGCCATGTGTCCAGAACCTTAATTTTCACTTCCTTTTCAATACGCGACATTTTGAAAACGCAGAATGTGAACTGCACAAACAAGTAAACAAAAGAAAGCTGACAGTCAAACGCACAGCATGCAGTTTTCAGAGCATAAAAAACCATCACAAATACATGCGTACAACGCAAATGTATGTGGATAGCTTATATTCGATACACTCCTTATCAAAGGTAGTTGAATAAGATGGTTTTATCAAATACTTTTTTTTCACTTCTTAACTCATTGGCAGCGTAACATAGCATGTGTCCTGCCAAAACACTATCTTCAACTTCTCTAACTCATACAAATTTTCAGGACATTGTTGACAGGTCATTGAAAAAATGAAGCAAAAGAACACAAAGATTTCAGCTCCAAGATTATTTGGAGAGCATCGAATATCTTATTGCATCTATTCTCCAGATAGCTGCTTAAAACCCTGATAATGTGTCATACAGAAACGTTCATACCACATTAATTCAATACCACATCAAGATCTCAGCTTCAGGACATTATGGAGAGCCTGGAAGATTTCAGGATTTCAAAAGATGTTTAGTGATCATAGTGAGCACAGATTTACTCAAAACATGCTAAATAATGCGGAATGAGCATTGTTGTAGCAGTTGTAGTGGTTCCGTATTTACGTGACTTCTAGCTTGAAGCCCGTTCGTTACGCCAAGGAGTCGACCTGGACCGTACATATCGAACCCATCAACACATGGGCCTTACTTCCCTTCCGAGAGATGACGTGATCTGATATTCTTCGTCTCAGAAAATCCCAACGGTGCTGACTGGAATTGAAACCAGATCGACAGGAGTGAAATGCAACCACGCTTGTGCAAGAACTTGTTTTTGGCCATCTTCTTGTATGGAGAACCTCCATAGAGCAATGGATCAATTGGCCAATTGTTGAGTTTTCAATTCGTTGAACTTTATTATAATTAAATGAAGGTTGGACTAACTGGCAGTTTGTCAACATATTTTATGAAGGTTTATAATTTGGCTACTTGTATGTAAATTAAAACATTGTAGTCGTTATTTTTGATATTTCATTTGTTGTTATGTCAAGTGTTCAAGGACTCAACTGGTAAAAAGTAAATGGTGAGTAGACCAGAACCAGATTATTTTCCTGCAAATCCTAGTAATCTAGTCCCAATTCTGGCAAGCCCCCCCCCCCCCCCCCCCCCGGTCAACCGCCACGATCAAAATTCAAAAGCTCATTAGCGTGGGTTAGCGAGCTCGAGCGATTGCTTAGGTTTCACTTCACCGAAAATCCACATTAAGTCGAATGTGTCACGTACTGGGGCGCCCTCAATTAAGACATGCCATTCAACATCTATCCCTTCCTTGAACGTTTCGCTGGAAACTGAAGTGATAGTATCAGACGAACGAGGGAGTAGCTTTGTGCCACCACCTCCGCCCTACACCCACGCTTCGGAAACATACGATAAATTGTTGAATCAAATTGATTATAGTCCTCTTACATTCGTTGATCAAAGATTTGTCGAACTTGTCACCTGAACAACGCAACACGAACGGCAGAATTGATTCGAACGTGCGTATTTATAGATCTCCCAGGGTTGGTTAGTGCTCCTCGCCATCGCAACAATAAATCTAATTTCAAATAATACCCATTAGAGACTCGGAGCCCCCTCGCCAACGCCAGTTGCTCCATCAGCAGCAACTCCTTCGAAGAGAGGGTGGGGGGGGGGGGGGGGACGAGATGGATGTCACGCTCGGCTTTTAGTCGTCGTCTCTCGAAGGCGGATCCTGTCGTCGTCGTTGCCATAGATGGGACAAAACTGAAACAAGCAACCTAGATTGAATCAACGGGCGAAAGTAAAAGGCAAATAAAGGGGTTTGCCCATCTACTTCTACGGCTGCTGTTTGGAGTGTTTGGTATCCATTTCACTTTGCAGTGATGGGACCTGTCCCAGGTAGACATCTCAAGTTACTGTGCGCTGAGATTCCTGTCAGGGTTGACGTTGCGTGGTTCGGATATTGGATTTTTTTTTTGGTTCAAAAATTTTGCTACAACTGTTTAAAATCCTTTATTGAGTGCACTTAAATATCGCCACGCCTCTAAAGAGGATAACGAAGCGAGTGCTCCGCTTCAGTTAGCTGCAATTTGAATCTGGGAAAAAGTAGAACGTTGTGATTATGAGTGGAATGGGCGGGGTGGGTCTCCTTTCTCATCCCACTAATGGCATTATAGAAAGAGCATATTGCTCTTCTTGGCTGTGGAAACTTTCGTTACTGGCGAAATTGTGAGCTCACAGTGAACGAGTAATGAAATAGTTTTAATTAATCTGTCACACTCGAGTGCCGGAGGAGCCGGCTTAATTTGAGGTTATAAATAAGTAGGTTGAGAGCGTCCGCTTCTGTTCTCCACTCTGCGGACGTGGTGAGAGAGTTCACGCTTCGTTGGGTGTTTGAGGTTCTTCCGCCGTGTAATCAATCAATTCGACAATTGCTTTCTTTTCGAAACTTTATCCATAAGGAGGCGTAATTCTTCAAGGGCGGATAAATTGAAATCGATTTCGATCTTATTGATGGGAAGAAAGTTTGGCAAACGCAAAAAACTTCGCCGGAAACACTCGTTTATCATCATTGTTTGGTGGCCACTTCTCGGAAGCTTCGCTTGGAGTTTGGCTGGTTGGTATGCGAATTTCATACTCGACTCCTTTTTGTTGATTCTGATGAGTTTTAAATTTGGGTATAATTTGTGAGCGGTGAAATGAATGAATTTGTAACCACAAGATGTTAATCTTAATTTTCTCAATTTCTTTTCAGGTACGTGTGACGTTATGCAATTTGATAGTATGCTTAACCGCTGGGTAAGTTTGTTTAATATAAATATCACTCAAAACAACAATTTACAGCACTGTATATGTGGAACGCTTCATATAATTCTCAAATTCATGATATGGTTGAAGTTAAGCACAACTGCGTTTGGTTTGAAGTCTAGATCAAGTGCAACTTTTTTTGTTTTGTATTTACGTGACTTTGTCACGCCAGAGAGACGGCCTGAACCCTACATATCGAACCCATCAACACATGGGCTGGAACCAACGGCTTTACTTACTCTTTACTTGTTGCCGCTATCACCAGTATTTCTGGCCGCCCTGCTGGCTTCATCGATACATGCCCAAGTAACAAATTCAATTTTAAGGTACCCTTGAAGAAGTTTTCATGACTCATTTGAAAAAACCACGCATGAAACTAGATATCCCAAGTAACATTGCTAACACCATCCTGCTTTATTAAGTTTTATTAAAGTTTTATGAAAGCCACTTGAAATCAAATTGGTTTTATTATGGCACCAAGAGGTGCCAATAGGTTTCATATTTCAGTCAGGTTTATGAGACCCTACACAGCTTGCTTACAACGATCTTAAAACCTTGTTTCTCAAATTCCTTTTACTCCTATCAAAGGTTTTATTTCGACTTTATGAACTCGTGAAATGCTGTATTGAAATGCCGTTTTAGGACTCATTGATTTTATCTTATGATGGTCAGTTGAAAAAGTATTTTAAAACCATTTTGCCTCCAGTAAATGCATTAAACGGCAAATTGGCATTGAAGGAAGTCACCATAAGACCAAATTGTTTTATAATAGTCATTGCGAAGAATAATTGGCTTTATGGCAAAACTGTGATTATTTTCCAATCGCCATATTGAAGTTTAAGAAATAATTGAAATGTGGAAAAATAAATGCATCAAATTTACAATGGTATGCAAATAAACTGTAAATCGGAGACTAATTTCGGCAATCTTTGAGATAATCTCATCCAATTCCAAGCACTTTTCAGGAAAATCATGATTAATTAATCGAATGTATTTCTTAAATTTGATTTATGTTGTTGTAAATTCACATAATTTCCGAGGCGCATTAATTTTCGGCTCTTATCGCGCCAATATTCACCATAAAAATAAATGCGCATATAGTTTGGAGCATAATGCGCTGTAGAAAACACAATTTGTTTTGGATATTTTGCTATCAAACAAAATTTCCCGCAACACTAGACCTTTTTATTACCGCTAAATGAATCAGAAGAGCAGAGAATCGAACAAAGCAGAACAACAAAAAACAACCTCGATTTCACAGTGAAGTTTGACAGCTGTGGCCATTTGGCCGCATTCTGGTTTTCATGGCAGCCAATAGGTTTTATGAAGGTTCTCAAGTGGTCATAACATCTTTCACTAGAACATTTTCAAAATCTTTTTGTTCTTATAAAGGTTTTATTAACTTGTTTTCACAGCCGTCTATAGAGTGGGCCATTTTGTACAAATTTCGGCTTTAAAGAAGCATAGAGGAGGTGTTGGTAGACAAAACAGTTTTGATTGTAGTTTTATCAACAAAGCCGGGAGAAGTGTTATACGGCTGGAATAAAACTAAAATTGTTACTTGGGATTCTACGTAACATCGATAAAACAGCCATAAAACCCTCATAAGTTCAAAAAGGCCCATACTACAGGAGGTTCTCAAGATTATTTCCCAAGGTTCACTTAAAACTTGATAGTTTTATCGGTACACACTTGTAATGACATTCAAGACATGCTTAAAACTATGCTAAAACTACCACAAGTTTTGATAGTTTTATGATTTTCTTCTATAAGAACATTTCCAGTCCGTCACAAGTATGTTTCGAAGATTCCATTTTTGGATTCGTTCTGCTGAATGGAGACTTTGTTTTGTTTATAGTTGATCGGAAGCTATTAAAGAAAAAAAAAAATATAGATATACATATGATGTTTCTTTTCCAAAGGGGATACGTATGTGAATTAATTGTAAAATTGACCATAAATGCATGAGTTTTTTGTCTGCAATTGATCATTTTTTCATGCGACGTTCAGTTTATTCGAAAATTTTAATGCGCCACGGAATTATTGCTAGAACAATGATTTATTTAATAAATAAAAAAATATTTGAAAATTCAACAATAAGGTGACATGGCTGATAAATTGTTAGATCTTGAATAAATTGTGTCTACAATCCATTTTAAGTTTCAAACTGTATTTTAAACGGCAGCAGGGTAAATGCACCCTTCTTTTTGGGGAAATGCTCCTTAAACTTTGGAAAAATGCTCCTTAGATGCGTTTGGCCGGTATAATGCAACCGGAGGTATTTATCTTCTGGTTGGCGCTTGCCGGTTGTTTTGACGGGTTTGTGGGAAAGTGGGGCATTTTAAACAGCAGAAATTCTTCGTAGCATTGGAAAAACGAGAGTTCTGTTGCATACATACGTAAATGGCTACCATTCAGAGGGAGTCCAGAATAGCCATGTTTGCCATTTTTTCAATGGTTTTATCTAAAACTACCATAAAGCGCAAATAAAACTAACATTTCTTGCACAAGACTAACAAGATTTTTTGAGGAGCGCGATAAGCTCGTCATTATTTGTTTTATTCTTGAAAAAGATGGGTTACGCTTGAATAACACTTGTTTGAATTGATCAAGGTAAGCAAGTCTTTCGTAAGATAGCCATAAAATCAGTGTGGAGAAGGCACATCATAAACAAAGAAAATGTGCACGTTCAAATCAAAAGTGCCTATGCCTATAATTGTTGTTCTTAGTCATAAAATTATGTCCATTTAGAATCCGGAATAATAAAAACATCTGTATCTCGGTAACGGATTGACGTACAAATAAATTTAATACATCAAAACAAAAGTAATTCACTTTACTTTAAGGAAAAAATATCAATACAAATCATTTCTCTTCGTTTCTAATGAAAATTCGCGTTTTCTTCTTTATTCCTCCCATCAAACGCTGCACACCGCCGGAGTCAACTTCCTTGGCACATTTCTTCCACATTTTGGTCATCTGAATTATGTCCCGAGCCGTTTTTTTTTCACTTTTCTTAAGCTTCCGCTTCATTATTGCCCAAAATCTCTCGATGGGCCGGAACTGCGGGCAATTGGGTGGATTTACGTTTTTATCGATGAAATCTACGTTATTATCGCGGTACCACTGGATGACTTCCCGGCTGTAGTGGCAACTCGCCAAATCTGCCCAAAACTTCACGGGACCTTGATGGGCTTTAATGAAAGGTAGTACGCGGTTTTTGAGGCATTCTTCGCAGCTGCATATTGCTTGCCAAATCATCAGTTTTTTGGCAAATTTGTCCATAAAAGCAAATTTAAAGACGAGTGTGCATCGAAATTCCAGCACCACGACATTGTGTTGGAGTCACTGAACAAGAGGATGGACTGCGTGACCCACAAACTTGGGGCCCTGGAAAATCGTAATGAGCTTATCATTAGCGGCGTTCCTTCCAAACCTCGCGAGGATTTAAACTCCACACTCAAGGCAATTGGGCAACATCTGGAAGTTAAGGATATGGCTATTCGAATGGTGGATACCAGGCGTTTGAAATCCGGCGGCAAATCGGCATCGGACGGACTCATTGTGGCTGAGTTTACGTTGAAGACATCACGGGACGAGTTCTACAGCGCTTATCTGCGAAAACGAGCCCTCAAGCTAAGGCATATCGGACTGGATTCGGATCGACGGGTGTACATCAATGAAAGTTTGACGAGTGAAGTACGCAAGTTGAAGTCGGCGGCCTTGCATTTGAAGAAGGCTGGCAAGTTGGCATCGGTGTACACTAAACAACGACCGCACCACCTATTGTGATACAAACCGAGAAAGAGCTGGAGAAATATTCGTAAATATGTATTTTCTTTTAAATTATCGTTCACTTTTGAAGTATTGTTTATGTAGTATTGTCTATAGTTTTTGTAAAGAGAATTGAAGATTGTATGACAGAGAAATTAGTGTTGAAAGCCTCCCTAGTAATGCAGCCCTCTCGAAATTGCTCCCCCTACTATACATAATGCTCCCATCACACAACCACACCTCGACGAACATCTGCGCACGTAATTTCAACAAGCTGGATGAGGTTCGGAATGTTTTGTCTGACTCCAAAGTTGAAATAGCGTGATTTACCGAATCATGGCTAACTTCGAGGCATAGCGATCGCAGTATTGCCATCTCTGGATACACTGCCGTAAGGAATGATAGAACGTATAGGCGCGGCGGAGGAATTGTTGTGACTAACGCGTTTTTTTTACGCGGTTTTTTTTTTAAAAAAGTCAAGGAAATAAAAATTATATTTCATATTCATATTGAAAGTATATGGTCATAAAAATGTATTGGTGGTGGAAAAACATGGTTCCAGTTCAAGGGTAAGTCGCTTAAAACAGTGTGCCACACTAGACGAATATGTTTAATAACTACGGCACTTCAAATTTCAATCCATACCACAAGTGTGGCACACTGAGGAACACTTTTGACAGTTGAGGTTACAGAAATAAGAAACCAGCAACCTAGCCAATATACATTGCGTGGTTACCAGGCTCAGCAGAATATAACAAATTGGACTGTCAACATTGTTATTTTATGGACAATAACATACTGCGAAACGTTGCCGAAGACAGCAACTCTCTAGCGTTTAATTTAGAAAAGATAGACTGCAGGGCCATCTATGCGGCAAGATGTTGAACTAATATGACAATGTCAAACGACGACAAACGACATACTGAGAAACTTTGCCGAAGACGGCATTTCTCTAGCGCCTCATTTAGAAAAGATAGACTGCAGCACCATCTCTGCGGCATGATGTGGAACTAATATGATAATGTCAAAAGACGACGAATGACACCCTGAGAAATTTTGCCGAAGACGAAAACTCTCTATAACTACTCTGGACTGTTTTGCTCACACATTGAATTAACAACCTCTATCCATTGTAGCAGATTCCCGGTGGCCAATGTAACTGGAACCATGTTTTTCCACCACCAATGCATTATTTTGACCATATACTTTCAATATGAATATGAAATATAATTTTTATTTCCTTGACTTTTTTTACGTCGTTTTTTGAAATAACGCGGTTTTTTTTTACGTCGTTTTTTGAAATAACGCGGTTTTTTTTACGTCGTTTTTTGAAATAACGCGGTTTTTTTTACGCGGTTTTTTTTACGCGGTACCATTACCGTCGTAAAAAAAACTTCAGTGTATACTATAAAGAACATCTGAACTGCTCCAGGGTTTTCGGCACGGTGCTAACAGCAGAATCGACTGATTTGACGGAATGTTTAGCGTTGGATTTTCGGATGGGCGGACACAAAATACTGCTCATGGTTGTCTACAATCCTCCAGATAACGACTGCACATCTTTTCTGATGGAGAAGCTGGCTGATTACGCTAGTCGTTATGAGAGCGTATGCTGGTAGGCGACTTCAACACTGACATGCTCCGACCTAGTAGCAAGCGAGTGCAGTTTGAATCGATGCTTGTTAGTCATTCGTTGTCATCTGTTAGTGCGGAACCAACATTCTTCCACGGTGGAGGGTGCTCGCAGCTCGATCTCTTACTAAGCAACGACAGTGAGAACGTTTTGCGCTTTTTCCAGGTTAGTTTTTTCGGGTTATCCCAGCACGATCTCATTTTTGCATCCGTAGACTATGACATCTCTCAGCCTTCCAATCGGTTCACCTACCGCGATTATGCAAACTTTGACTCACGCGCTCTGCAAAACGCTGTGCTGTCTATTCCGTGGAGGCAATTCTACGAGTACGAAAATCCAAATGATGCCATGGAATTCTTCAATGCGCCAGTTAAAACAGTACACGATTCGTGCATCCCTCTGCGTTCCAGTACCATTCGCCGTCGTCCCAACCCGTGGTTTTCTGATAGTGTTCGTCAGTCGCTACTTGAACGAGACTTAGCATACAAGGATTGGTTGCAGGCTTCACCGCAGTTATAGGAAGAAAAGCGACTGCGGTACAAATTGCTGAGGAACCGTGCTAACACGAAAGTATCTCAGGCTAAACAGCAGTACTTGATCCGATTCTTGGATGACCGGGCTCCATCAAAAACCCTATGGCAACGAGTGAAGAGCCTTGGAATTGGCAAGGAAAAATCGACGCGGCCATGTGAATTCGATCCAGATGATGTGAATCGTACATTCTTAGCCAACTTCACGAACAGGAGCTCTCGAGAGACACCACATTTGCGGTCAGGACCAACTTCAGCACACAGTTTTTCTTTTAATCCTGTTCAATACTGGGAAGTCGTAAATGCTATCTGGGATATAAAATCGTATGCTATTGAGCTGGACTGTTTACCTATCAAATTCATCAAGATCATCCTTCCGTTAGTTGTTCCGCACATAACACATGTATTCAACCTGTTCATCCGCTCCTCAATCTTTCCTGAATGCTGGAAGCATGCGAAGATCCTGCCATTGAAAAAGAAAGCGCATTTGAATGACATCTCTAACCTGCGTCCAATTAGTATACTTTGCGCACTGTCTAAAGCTTTTGAGGAACTACTCTAACACCAAATGTACCCTTACATCGAAGCTAACCGGCTATTGTCTGACTTTCAAGCCGGTTTTCGCAGTGGTCAGAGTATCAAAACTGCTGTTCTCCGAGTACATGATGACTTAGCAACCACCGTCGACAAAAAGGGTATAGGAATTTCGCTACTGTTAGACTTCTCCAAGGCGTTCTATACCATACCTCATAGCAACCTATTGGAAAAGATTCAAACCCAGTTCAACTTCTCACCTGCTGCCACAAACTTGATGAGGTCGTACCTGTGTGGTAGAAAACAAACCGTTTATTGGGGTGATCGCTGCTCAAACAGTGCTGAGGCGCCATCTGGTGTCCCCCAGGGCTCAGTTCTACTATTTTGCTGCTATATTAACGACCTACCATCGGTGCTGAAATATTGCTCTATCCGGATTACGCTGATGATGTACAATTGTACATTCGTCGGTTGGGTCCTTGTACACGGGAGCTGATACGGTTGGTGAATGCGGATCTCGAACGAGTTGCTGATTGGTCTCGACGAAACCATCTTTACGTGAACCCGGCAAAAAGTAAGGCAATGTTCATCACGAATCGCCGTCGTAATGTCAGTGCTCCACCCGTTCCAGGAATTGTGATGGACGGTCAGAGCATCGATTGGTCGGACAGTTCCATCAACCTAGGATTCGTATTCCAAAATGATCTACAGTGGGATGGTCTGATAGCTCAACAATGTGGAAAAATCTATGCAAGTTTGCGCACATTATACTGTCGTACTTCAGCCGCTCCAACTACTATTAAGCTGAGACTGTTCAAGTCGTTGATCTTGCCACATTTTTTGTCCCAGTGCAAGTTCCTTAAATCGACTTCGTGTGGCTTTAAATTCCTGTGTGTGGTTTGTCTATGGGCTTAGTCGCTACGACCATGTTAGTCACCTGCAGCAGAACTTAACCGGATGCCCATTGAAAAATTTCTAAGCACACCGCCCCTGTGTTTTTCTAAGGAACCTACAGACATCGGCTCGTTGCGGTTCCGTTGGTGGCTGAGATGAAGGAGTATTATTGGATAGGTATTTATTGAATTTCCGCTTGAACGATCCACTAGTTTTTAATTTCTACCACCTATGGGCGTCCATTGTAACAGTTTGTTTATTTTGCATGTAATGTTCTTTCTCGAGAGTATGTGCTAAGAGCGTTTTATGGCAGCATTTCTAAGATACATTCATCTTAAAGAAGAATGTCATAAAACTTTTTCAAAGCTTTTATCAGGTTTTATGAAAGTTGCGAAACGATTTCTTGAGAGGCGGATCAAATATCTTACAAAATTACTTATTAGGTGAATTACACTTATAAATGATGTAGTTTTATGGTGGTTTCTTCAAGTGTGTTTTAATCACTCTTAAGAATTGTTAATCAATTAAAACCACCTTAACTTGGAAAATGCCCTGATAAAACCAAATGATCTCCATAATGCTTTGATAAAACTACAATAAAACAGTAGTAAAACCAATTTGCATTTGAATTGTTTCTTGGGTGTCGTAGGAACCCTGCGGGACAGCGGATAGTAATAAATGATACTAACACATCTACAGGGTGCGGCAGAAGAAAATGCGAAAACGTTCAAACTTGAGTATTGGGTTAATTCGTGTAACTAATTTCTGTCGAAAGTGTATTTGTTTACTTTCAAATGCTGCATCCAAACATTCTATTTGTTTTATTGCAAATTCGTCAAAAGGTTCGCGAAAGAACTGACCACTCGCCCAGTAGAAGCCGACAAAGATTGCCAAGGTGTTAGGGTGCCATTTGGCAACAGTTTACCGCATAAAAAAGTCCCTGCAGGATGGTCCTAAGCAGCGAAAGCCGGGAAGCGGACATCAGCGCTTTGCACGCATGCCGAAGGTGATCAAATCGGTCCGTGCAAAAAATGCTCGCAACCCGGTGCTTTCCATAAGAAAACTTGCAAAGGAAGCCAATATTTCGGAGAAATCCATGCGGAGAATCATCAAAGAAGACCTGCATGCATCTTCCAGAGCCAGAGTGAAACGCCACTTGATTACGGACCGGGTCAAGGAACTACGAGTGACTCGTTCCAAGAGATTGCTTTCCTTGTTGAAGAAGGAAAAAATGATAATCCTGTTCTCCGACGAAAAGCTTTTCAGCATCGATTCTGTGGCCAACAGCCGCACGGACCGGTTCATTTCACCGTAGAAAATGGAGAACGTTCCGGAAAAAAGTGAAATTCAAATTTCAATCCAAACATCCGGCTGGTGTCATGATGTTTGGCTTGGTGGCGTCCAACGGTTTGAAAATGCCGCCTGTTTTCATTGATGCTGGAGTTAAAATCAATACCGAAGTGTATATCGGTATTTTAAAGGACCAAGTGCTTCCCTGGGTGAAGGCCAACTTCTCCGAGGACCAAAACGTTGTCCTACAGCAGGATGGAGCGTCGTGTCACACGTCCAATCGAACCCAACAATGGTTGAACGATAACATGAAGTTTTGGCCGAAGGATTTGTGGCCCCCTAGCAGTCCAGATCTTAATCCGTTGGATTATTCGATTTGGGCATATGTTGAAGCACGAGCCTGCAAAACATCACACCCTAGTGTGAAAACCCTGAAGTCAACCATAACACGCACATGGCAGTCAATGTCGGAGGACTACGTCCGAAAGGCATGCTCTGCCTTCCGGCGTCGCCTCGAGGATTTTATTAATAAAAACGGAGGACACATTGAATAAATTTGTTTAAAAGGACTTTCTAAAGATAACTGCACTCGAAAATGTTGATATTATTTCTTGAATTAGTTGAAAATGGGATTTGAAAGAAATAGAACAAATTTTCGCATTATTTTCTGCCTCACCCTGTACTACAAAATCAGTGAAGAATTCATTTGCTCACCGGAACATTAATCTTCCAAAGGAAGTTGTGCTCAGAGATTTTTCGTCTCAGAAAATCCCATCGGCGTCGATTGGAATTGATATCAGACTGATTGGGATGACAGGCAACTCGATTATCACAACACCACCGACGCCATGCTCGATATTGCTTTTCCCAAAACAGGACAAGGATAAAACGGTCAACGCCGTTTGTGAAAACGGTGGCCCTCAATCTTCCGGTTCGTAGCACAACATGGTGACATTCTTGCTTATATTGCCTTCTATACTAACAAAGGCAAACAAAAACGGCGATCTGCTCGGTTGATAATGAATATGTATATTAAATAGAATGCGTAAGCCCCGTATGGATTTTTCTGTGCCAGTGGGAGGAAAGTTCCAATTAATTCACCTATGCAGCCTTGCTTCAGGATGATGAAGCAAACATGAATTTTTGTGGGGGGGGACTAGTTTTTCCGAGTCTTTTGGAATTTTTTCCCTCCTTCTATGGGTTCACTTTGCGTTTTTGTTTTTAGAATATTGATTATATTTGGGTGGTGGTTGGTTTAAACCGGTGGGGGGTTTTTTTTTTGGTTCATGTTTTTTGTGAGCGGGGGGGGGGGGGGGGGGGGGGGGCGGGAGTTTGGGGCGGGGGTGTTTGGGGATATGGGTGGATAATGTTGTTGTGTTGTGGTGTTTTTTTTTTTAAGACCGTGCGTTTCGTAGTTGCTACTCCGTTACTGAACAGAACTAGTGTAATTGCACAGAGAACCACATAGATGGAGCTTGGGAGTAGCTTTACATCTTCAATGTACAAGTTCACTAATTCATTCTATTTATAGATCAGTACCGGCGCCGGCCACGTCCTCACGGTCTTTGGGGAGGGGGGAAGGATGATTAGTTTGACAATCGTTGTTATTAGAGACCGTGATCACCACTGCGTCTCCACAATTGCCAAGGGAAGGATAGTTTTTGTGTTAGTGAGGCAGGTTATTTTTAGATCATGGATGCACTGTGGTAAGTGATGCGATCAATGAAAGAAAGCGCAGTAGACTGCTTTTTATTTTAAATCTAGTGGTGATAGAAAGAGGCAAGTGACAAATGGCAAGGAAGGGGACGGGCCTGGGATTGAACTCCCGACCATCTGCTCAGTAAGCAGAACGGGTAACCACTGAGCTACCCAGCCGCGT